>JAFIDM010000003.1:573832-588768 GCA_023159025.1 Thereuonema tuberculata | reverse complement strand
ATTGTTTTGATTGATGATAAGAGTTCAGTTAGGTAGTAGCAAAACAACAAATGATATCAACAATGCATCCATCTGCATTCATTTCAGATCTTAATCCAGTTGTTATTCATTGTTTTGTAATCATGCTTCAGACACTGGCCAAATGGTTGATGAGCCCCAAGCATTTGATAAATATGCAAATCAAACAACACAAATATTTCTTAAACTTTATCCCTGATTCTACAATCCAGCTTCTGTTCATAAGATTCTGTTTTGTTATCTGCTGTTCTACCAATAGGTCGACTCTCAAGAGGCTAAAGAAGAAAAGATTAAGGAAAAAAAAATCAGAGAACCCAATGAGAATAAACAGAACTTCTTCCTGTGATGATCAGATTCACTGATTTTCTCTAAATAAAATAAAAAGCCAAGGTATCTCGTGTCATCTTCACTCTGATGTGCAGCGTTCCTTCTGCTAAGAAATAAACAGCAGCAAATAACATTGAAACCTACAAATGACAGTAATATAGATAGTTCATGAAAAATAAGAAGTTTTTTTATCTGGTAGCACTACAATAGAATTTTCAATCTCTAATAATTTTTTGAGCTGCATGTATATTGTTTTCATGTCTGTGTAATTATATTTTTAAGGTTCTCATGTATTTTACATTGTATTGCTGTGTTTTATCAGACATCCATCAACAAATTTACCATGAATTATCATTATATATAGCTCGACTAAATGCTCTAATAAAAACAACAACAACAAACAAAAGAAATTTAGATATACACTTGAAATCCCAAAAAAAAGAAAAAAAAACTGGAAAGGATTCTACCATGTCCATTTTATGCCACCACACCCTTGAAGTTAATGGAGTTGTCCCCATATGATGTATTTGTAATGGCAGATATCTCTGCAATCTAAAGTAGCATTTGTAGCTCCAGTGGCAGCTTATCAGGACTTAAGTGACTTCAAAAGAGGTATGATTGTAGAGGCTCAGGAGATGGGTCAATCCATCTTTGAAATTATGATAAAATTCTGATTCACATGTTCAACAATTTCAACAATACATGGACGATATGAGATCAGGGAAAACATCCAGCGTGCAAAACCGGTGTGATCGAAAAAAAGAACTTAACAAAAGTGGACAGTAGTGTCTGGCAGACATTGTTACAACCGTCTCAAGTGTAACATTGCTGCAACTAACAACACAACTCAATGCTGAACATGAGCATCAGCTTTCAAACTGTGCAGCATTCCCTGTGTTCTGTGGTTCTAAAGCCGACGGCCCACCCAAATGCAATTGCTGACCACACAACACAAGGCTCTGCACTTAGCCTGTGCTTCAGAAACCCTGCCACTGGGCTCTTAGATGACTGGAAAGATGTAACCTGGTCCAATGAATCATAGTTCCAACTGTTTCGGGCCACTCCGAATGTGGCAAAAACTCCATGCGACAGTAGATCCCGCATGCCTGCAAGGGATAATACAGGTCAGCGGTGGCTCTGTAACAGTATGGGGTGTGTTCAGCTGGCACAATGTAGAACCCCTCATACTTCTGTAGTCCTGTAGTGATATTGGTTTTTTTCAGAAAATTGTGGTTTTAGCAACTGCTCCATTCTAACCTAGCACTATTTGTTGTTTGTTAATTGATTTGATTAATTAGCACATTAAAATCATTCTGTTGTCAGATAAAAAGGAAAACAAAGTAGTAATCTTCAGTTCCAAAGTGTGGATGGAAAATATAGAAAGCAAATGGAAGAGAAACTACAAAGATAAAAAGCTTTTTAATATTGATTGAGACAGTCTCTGTGAATAGAAGATACATATAAAAAATAAGCTGCACACTTGGAAGCATTAAAATTTATTTTAAAAAGTTAAAAATACCATAAAAAAGATTGAGATAGTTTGAGCAGGATAATGTTCTTCTGGTTTACAAGGCTTTAAATCTATTCAGTTATTATTAATATACATAGTTTGTTAGGAGAAATCAATAAAAATGAGAGGAGAACCAATCATTAGAAAAGTCTTCTAATAGAGCAAACTCATGCTAGGAAACTGTGGTGAGCATCAAAAACACTGAGTTGGTAGACATAGATGGTTTGTAAAAGATTAGATAATTAACAAAAGATAGTCATGATTGGATCTGTATTAATTTCTGTTTCTAAATCCTATGGTATTAAAGTTTCAATATTAGACTAATATTAAAAAGTCCCTTCAGAATCCTAGGTTGTTGTGGACTTTCCAAGATATATAAAAGATTTTCTTCATTCAGCTATTATACAGCGGCAAAATCTTCCTTAACACTGGAAGCTCACCTGTCATCATCACAATTCCTTCCTTTATCATTAGAGATTTATCATTTTGATTTTGTCTGATTCTTATTTATTAGCTCTTTCACTTCACTACTTGGCCTTATTTGTTTATAAACTATTTAATTGTTTTTCTATCATTAGTACATACATACATAGTTCTCTGCCAAGGGCAGGTCCTTCACTGCAAACCCAGCAGTATCATTAGTATCACCACCATCATTCATAGCATCCATTTTGCTCCACTAAATACAAGGTTTCAGAACAGTTGGTTATTTATTGACATCTGACTCTTCTTTCATTGATTTTTTTTATCTAATTATGGAAAGCGTAGAGTTGTATATTAGAGGACCTGATTCTGCTAATGATCACTTAATAACTGTTAAAACTATCATGACTTTTGTATGTTTTTATATTAAATTTTAAAGGTTTGTTGTGTGTGTTAACAATACCATTTGTTGTTTTGTAATCTACTTGGTTACAAAAATTATTAATAATAATTTAACAAAATACATACAGAATTTTGCTTTAAACCTCTCAAATAATTTTGTCTAATTTAGTTTGCAAAGAGATGCAAGAAGTTATTTGCAAGTTACTTCGAGAATCCTTTGGAAATCAACTGTTTGATAAAGCCTTGGAATGTTTAGTGGCTTTAAGAAAAGAAGCCGTTAAGGTACCTTTGTTATTATTTATTATATTCCCTAAAGAATCATAAATATAATATTGTTAGTATATTTGTTATAAAGAAACATATATGAACTAAGTTATTAAAATAAAAAAAAAAAACTATTAAAATACATTAGAAAGTAAAATAAGGCAAGCTATCCGGACTTACTGTAATGTATTTTAATATATTTTATATATATAGAAAAGATTTTACTCAATGTAGATTAGATGTGTTTTTTAAACTATTTCTTGTTAATGGTTTTTCACACATTAAAGTTTATATAAAATATATTTATTATATTATTTACAAAGATATTAAATTATAAATTTTGTGATAAAATAATTTTTAAAATTAATAAAATTTAATATCTATTTACAATTAATAAGGTAATAGTAAATGATGAAAAATAAAAATGAAGAATTTGTAACAATAATTAAGTTAATAATGCATAAACTTGAAACACTAATTTTAATTAGGGAAATTATTATTTGATATTCAATATCAGATAACATTGAATTATAAATAAATTCACCATATTTTTATCATAGAAATCTCGACAGTCTATTTGTTTCAACATTCCAGAAAACAAAAACCTCCAACTTGAGTTGGTTCTTAGTAAAACTGTTCTGATCAGTGTCGTTGCTTCCATCCAATTGGTTTCAGAGACCTAAAGAAGATTCTAGTTAGGGCTGGGATGGAAAAACTATATTCTGATTCTCCTAGATATTAATTTTTAGGATCGTAAAGTTATTCTCATCCACTTTAATTTTTAGGCTTTTTGTTGGTGTGGCTAAATGTACACTGAAAGAAAGATGATCTTGGTCTTGATTTCTTTCAAAATCAATGAGACTGCACTTGAGTCCAAACTCAAAACATCAGATATTCTTATCAGAATTAAAAGTCAAACTGAGAAATTTTCCATTAAAATACAAGAGATTTAAAATTGACAATAAAAACGGATTCTCTGTAAAATAATAAGGAGGCTTAACGTGTGTGTATTAAAACAAAAAGAAAGTGAAAATAAATAAAACGCACTTAGTTGTTAACATGATGAAAAGAATAAAAAAGATGGAAATAAACCTACAGTTTCGGAATACTCAGTGTATTCTGAAACTGTAGGTTTATTTCCATCATTTTTATTCTTTTCATCATGTAAAAAAGTAAGTGCATTTTATTTATTTTCACTTTGTCTTTCTCTGTAAAAATAATATTGATAGAGCAATAATGAAACAAGTTGATAAATCAGTTTTATATTTTTGTTGTTTTGTTTTTTTTTTACTTACATTCTTTTTAAAGTGGAAAAGAAGCGAGTGGCAGCTGATAGAGCAGACATAGAAGATCCTGGCTCTAGTTACTGAGTTGTAACTTAAAAATTAACCTCAGTTACAAGCCAAATAAATTAAACTCATATCTTGAAACTTTTGAAAAGCCAACTGAACCTAGTTCTGAAAAGACAAAAGATGAATTAAGTGTAAATCAGGTTAATTGGAAAGCATTTAAATTATTTTTTTTTAGACAATACAAGTTATAGAACAACCTACCTAAACTGAAATTCATGAATAAAGTCATTGATAGATTTCCAACTGACGCTATCCAATAATAAGGAACATAAATTAATTTAATGAAATTACTGAAAGCTGAAGAGTAACGGAGAATTTAACCCTTTCATTTCACAACAGATGCTAAATAACATCTATAAATAAAAATAGATTCTTTAAATAAGATAACTTTAAAAAATCAAGATCATACATGCTAATAAATTAATAATATATGAAGGGCATTCAAAAAGAAATGAGCCAGAGGCCTAGGAACAGAAACCAGTACCGGCATGTCAGAAGTATTGGCCCTGGCTGTTGAGGCACTTGTCCCACTGCGACACAAGGCGGTGAATGGCTGTCTCGTAAAATTCTTGGGGCTGCATTGTGAATCAGTTTCACATGTACTGCATGACGTTGTAGTCCGAGGTGAATCGTTTGCCCCTCAGAGCCTTTTTTAGGGGACCAAAAATGGCATAATCGCAGGGAGAGAGCTCTGGACTGTATGGAGGGTGATCGAGAAGCTCCCACTTGAATTTCTGCAAGAGTGCAGTGATTGTGTTGGTCGTATGGGGCCTTGCATTGTCGTGGAGCAGAATGACCCCACGGGTGAGTTTGCATGGTCGTTTCGATTTGAGCGCTTGGCGAAGGGTGGTCAAGGTTTGCGAGTAATGCTGGGCATTCACTGTTGTCCTGGGCTGCAGGAAGTCTATCAGAAGGGGTCCGTCTTGGTCAAAGAAGAACGTCAGCATAACCTTTCCTGCACTTGTGAGGATGGCCTTGGATTTTTTTGGTGGTGGTGACCCTGGATGTTTCCATTGGAGACTTTGTTGTTTTTATTCTGGATCTAAGTGATGACACCAAGACTCATCTCAAGCCACCACTCGTGTCAGAAACTCATTCCCTTCACTGGCATAGCGCTGCAGATGATCAATACAGTGGGCCATTCGACATGCTTCCTGTTGTGATTGAAGACTGTGGGGCACCCATTGGGCACACACTTTGCGCCAGTTCGATGTTTTTGTAATAATGGTGTGACCACTTCCGACACTCAATCCGACCTCGGTGGCTACGACTTTCACTGTAACTCGGCGGTCCTGGGTAATGAGTCCATCAATCAGATGGACGATGTCATCGGTAATGCGGGTATGGTGTTCCAGACCGTGCATCATCAGATAACGACACTTGTCCTTCCCTGAAGCGCTTGTGCCACGCCTTGACCCTTGCAAGGGACATGCAGTACACTTGTGACATTCTTTGATGAATGTCCGTTCCCCCTACTCCTTCCGCTGTCAGAAAACGAACAACACTTCTTTGCTCTTCTTTGGACGTCTTCATTTCACTTTTTCACTGCTTACAACGCGAATGACCGCGCTGGACGATTGACTTGTACCCGTGACCCTCTAGTAGCAGGCTGTGAACTTCCCTCTCACTCGTGTAGGAATCAATCTTGGTTACACATGGAACGATATTACCCTTCTGTCACCGGTTTGTCCATTTCACACTCCGGCTCGTTTCTTTTTGAATGCCCCTCATATTTACTAAAATTTCATAATGGAAAAAGAACTTTAACAGACAATTAGAAAATAATCAGTCCCAGATAAATCTTTCCAGAGTTTCTTAAAAAAAAATCTCAGAAATTTAATCGTCGAAAAATTATTAGAAATTTTGACAAAATTTGCTTTTCATTTTGTTTTTATATGTTTTGTAAAGATATGACTTCCACCTAAACTTGTTAAGTTTAAGATTGTGGCTGTATCTCACCAAATTAGTCATTATTCAAGTAATAAAATCAAAGGATTTAACAGAATTTGTAAAAGGAAAATACAATATTATATTTAGAAATAAGCTTTTAGCCAAAATATACAACTTGGACATTAACACATTCAGGTCGCTGCCGTAGATTCTACGGGCGGCCGTGTATTCCCCAAATTTACGTTGCTCGGTAATTCTCCGAGCACGAGTTTCTCATTGTTTTGCTTCACTTTGGCAGGCGATTTTTGGAGCGGCGACCACTCGAAATTGTTTGAATAGCATTACAGTTCAAAAATACACCAATAGGTGGGATTAATTGTTGACAATATCTCGTGGAATCTCGACGGAAGTCACAGAAGTGTAACAATGTGTCCACTTGTTTTGGAAGGCTTTGTATAGTGTTTTGAAGGATTTTCAAATCACTATGTTTTTAAATTGTTTATAATATTATTATAACAAATTAAATTATAAAATTTTATATTGATTAATATTATTTTCTTCAGATTTGTCATTTTTTGGAATTTTTATCTAATAGAGATATCGTGTAAAACTTTTTTTTATCTCAATTTTTCCAGTCCTTTGTATCTAAATTTCTTGTTTGCTGTAATACTTACAATAAAATCTAATATACCTTTTTGAAGACCAACATTAGCTCTTTAACACTGATCTAAAGTAATTATAGAAGTATGCTTATGCTTTGAAAATGTGCGAAAATAGCACGACCCTTGGGGGAAGCCAGGGGAGCAAAGGCTACGACCCGAATGTGTTAAAAATAAAATTATTCAACTAGTTGAAAAGGTTTTTGTATCAATGGTAGATTTTTTCAAAATATAATCTTACATCAATGTATAAATCAACTAAAATGAACTCTCCTTAACAAGCAATAATTCACTGCTTTTCAAACCCACCCACCCAACAACTTGCTTTTTTATGGAAATTTCTTATCACCTTCATAAACTAATTACTGAACAGAGACACACAGAAAAGTTTTAAGTTAGGTCACTTCTTTTCCTTAAAGATGTATTTCAAGCAATTGAAAAGTTATTGGAGGGAGGCGACACGCAGAGTATCAGGTTGGAAACCCTACAATGTCGTTTTGGTTGACCTACAAAAATATCACCACTTCTAGGGAAGTAATTAAAGCATGCTTTAGGTGTGTAGTTATATCGATTGAACGATCACACCTACTGCATTTGGGATCGACTGGTCATGAGGTTCTTTCTGTATTCTGCATCTTGTTTGTGGGTTGAATCAAAATATGAAGACGTTGGAAGTGGTGCTTTATGAGTTCTTACGAGACTTATCAGCTGCTGAAGCGAAGGGCAACATATGTATTGTTTTCGGTGAAGACCATGTAAGTGAAAGGTCAGTGCAGTGTTGTTCCAAAAATTCCATCATTGAGATTATAACATAAAGAGTGCTCCTAGAGGACGCCATGAATAAGTGGTCTCAGCTAAGGAGGTGAAAGAACTAATCGAGTCTGACCCACATCAAAGTCAACGGGAAACGGCTGAGAAACTAGGGGTATCTCACACAACAATTTTTGGCGCCTGGAAGAACTTGGCAAAATGTGGAAGATGGACAAGTGGGTACCCCATAAACTCACAGAAGGAAAGAAGGTTACTCATTACACAATTTATTCTTCACTCCGTCTTCATGAAGAAAAAGAGCCTTTCTTGGATAGAATTGTAATCCGAGCTAAAAAGTGGATATTGTATGATAATGTATGTAGGAAGCGCTCATCATCTTGGCTGAATAAGAACTAGCCACCGGCAGCAACTCCTAAACCGCCTTTTCACCTGCGAAGCATTCTTTTGACTATTAAGTGGTCCTTGGCTGTAATTATCCAATGGAGCTTTTTTCCCCGGGGACAAACTATTACAGTGGAGATGTATTTGTCAGAATTGACTGAAATGCACCAGAAGCTATGAAAGATAAAGCCGACGTTGGTCAATCGAAAAGGTCCAATTTTGCTTTACGA
Source organism: Thereuonema tuberculata (assembly GCA_023159025.1). Taxonomy (NCBI): domain Eukaryota; kingdom Metazoa; phylum Arthropoda; class Chilopoda; order Scutigeromorpha; family Scutigeridae; genus Thereuonema; species Thereuonema tuberculata. Next base: position 580,541 of record JAFIDM010000003.1, on the reverse strand, counting down.
TAATGCAAGATCTCATATGGCAGAACACACCCACAAGAAACTTCACGAACTTGGATATGAGGTTTTGCCTCATCCGCCTTATTCATCGGACCTTTTGCCAACAGATTTTCACTTATTTAGACATATGGATAAGTTTCTGAAGGGCAGGGATGCCTCCAAGATTGTGATCTCATAAAGAACATCGAAGGATTCCTGCAATGCCAAACCATGGATATGTGCAAGAAAGGAATTTATAGCTTACGATAGTATTGGCAAGATTGTATAGATGCAGATGGATGCAGAATAATAAACATTACACCCAACACTCAAAAACAGTTTTTGAATTCGTTCACCCCAAACCGGCATTTTAGGGTTTTCAACCTCATAATTTGACAAGTCTCACTTTTCTAGGAAAGTTGGCTGAAAATGGCAACAAGTAGTTCTACAAGATAGAATTAATGAAGCATGATGAATATTAGAAGTATGATCTAGTAATATTACAAAATATAGTAATAGCTTTACCTTTAAAAAACATTACGATAATTATTACGCTATTAGCAGATGAATCCATTTTTGACAAACAATTGCAACCAGGATGTTCAACTAGATTAAACTTAACTGAGACATCAAATTAACAAAAAACAGAAGCTAAATCATCAGTGTCAGCTACGTGGAGTAACAAGGGGAAGTCCTTAAAAAACTAACTAAAACCTATAGAATTTATCTTAAATCCTTTATTGAATATCATGGTGAAGCAGTAATCACAGCTAACTCTGTCAACTTTAATTACTTTCAAAGATCTGAAAAACAAAATTACAGGTAACAACTGATCAGTCAAGACAACTCCAACTTTTAAGACTATAGTAGAAGAAATTATACAGCAAGCAACAATACCTTTTTTTCCCTTCTCAAAATCAAATCCTTACCTGATATAGCAACAGTTAAACAATGTGTATCAAACACCAGTAAAACTTAAAATACAAATCAATTAAATTAAAAAATATATACTTGGTTTTTTTTTTTATTTAGAAGGTTTAATAGTACTACCTACATAATAATATTTATTATTATGTAAGCCTTTGTTCCTACCCTTAAATCCTTAACAATTCTATTTGAATCCAAAGGATGATGAACTTCTAAAGTGATTAGACATTTACATTAAAAGGCTCCTTGATTAATAAATATGAAAACACTGAGCCAGTTTTTTTTTTCCTGTATATTCTTTTCCCACTAGACAGTATGAATCAAAACTTTTAAAGCAAATATTGGTATTTAAACAATTCATTTATAAATTAAAAAATAACAAACAAAAAATTATAATTCAGTTTTGATTTGTTTTATTTTGAGTAAATGATGACCATTTTTTTCTTCTTTTTGAAATAGGTAGCTGTACTTCAATTCAATCAGTTTCTTCAATCACTCAAAACCTTTCTATTAGAAAAAGGGCAGAAGGAATTTTGGCAGAATGTCTCTGAAGGTAACTGAAGCAAATAGTTCACTTACAAGGAGACCACAAACCCTGTACAACACAGATTTCGATTCCTTTGGGAGATGATAATAGACATGGAGTGCTTTAAAAATATATTTAGGTTTGGGAGCCAACCCTCCATGAATTTCGAGATATTTTACATTGTTTTCATTGGATTTCCTGTAATAGCTTAAATGTTAGAAATACGATAGTTCCGTTACTGTTGTCAGCTCAGATGATAACTTGTCAGACTTCGGTGGTTGAGGTCCTGAGATCGAAACTGCTGTATTTTTTTTTTTCTTTTTCCTTACGATAATATAGTTTTTTCGATTATTTTTATTCTTTCTGGCTTACATTAGTAATGTGACTAGGAATTTTAAATAGATTAATTAGAAGATAAATAAAAAGTTATGTTATTTTTATGACTTTTTTATTTAAATAAATGACCATTTACTTTCTTCCTCTTCTTTTGCTTCATCTTCCTTTGTTTATCTTTTCATTATGTTAATGCATTTTTGTTTGTTACTTAAAAAAAATATCATTTATATATTCTAATCAAATTGTTTTCTGGGTTATATTAATAATCTAAGTAATAAAAAAATATAGATTTAACATATAAAAAAGGAAAACAAAGGATGGAAGAAAAACTACAAAGAAATAAAAAAGAAGAAATTAAATTATATTTGATTTTTATGACTATTATATAAATAATAGCAATAAAATAAAAAAAAAAGAAAAACAAAACCAAGATAGAAAAAGAATAAAAAAATAAAAATCAATGATTAAGAATGTAGAAAAGGAGGAGCATACAGCAATTTCCATTCCAGGACCTTGACCACAGAAGTCTGGCATGTTATTTGATCTATCACTAACAATAATGGAACTATTATTGCATTTCTAACATTTAAGCTATTACAGGAAATCCAATGAAAACAATTGAAATACTTGGAGGGTTTGTCCCTAAACCTATATACATTGGTACCTCGGGTTATGAACTTAATTCGGTTCGCAATCTGAAACGTTCGTAACCATTGAAACATTGAAATCAATGAAATAGAGACGATCGTTTCAAGATAAAAGAATCATTCTTTTTAATAATATCCGATCGTTTTACCTATCAAAACGCAAAGAATATGTATAGTTCACGTATTAAATAAAGAGAAAGAAAACAACCAAATAAATTAAATGTAAAATAAAAAAAAGATTTAGTGTATCGTTTTTACCGGTGGAGATAGTTGATTTTGCCATGCTATACTCATTAGCGATGTTAGACACACGAACGCCATTTGCATGTTTCATAATTATTTCTTTCTTTACCTTCACTGTTATACGTTTCTGCTTCCTAGCAACACTATGTCACGAGTAGAATTCCTTTTCTATCTCAGTGAACTGTAAAATAATAAAATAAAACCACGGTCTGCGCACCACCTGTCACCACTGAAATGTATCTATACAGGGTAACTAAAATAACCTCTTACGCTGCTGCTACCAAGACCTTCCGGGTGTAATTTGCGGGTAAATCTAATCCGTTGTCCTTCGATGAATGAAGCTCGGAGTTGAAAATACAAGCTTGCAGATACTCACCGGTACTCATCAACAATAATCTAAATAACCTTCAAAATACTCAAAACCAAAGGAAACTTCTGATGACGTATAGCTGTAAGCAAAATGGCGGAGCTGGGCCCTGATTTTTGTTCCCGCTAAAACTAACAGCTGACCAGAATGCCCTCCAAAATTAATTAAGTAATAATAAACTACCAACTTTAATAATATTTATCCTTTCTTTTATCACTTATTATAAATAATGTTTTTTTAACCACTTACAATGAGATAAAGAGTTGTTTTTATTAAATTAATAAAAGTTCAGACTCACAAACTTTATAAAGTTAACTTATACTTAAATGCGTATTTAATAAGATATGAATAAATGCACAAACTCAGAGTAACTGTATAATGAAACAATGTTTATTAATAACACTCTTTCTTAACTCTCTTTTACAAAAAAATATTATCAAAGTATTTACCACTGATGGGTTTTCCCCTCATAAACAATCTACCTTAAACAAACTATCCCTTAACCCCAAGAACTATGTGGCCATTAGAGATCTCTTTGATTTTTACTTAAAAACCCTTCCCCCTGACTCTCTTTGGTCTACCCCAAAATACTACCATTTCACAAAATGCACAAGATTATATATTTATGTATCAAAAGAAAACCAAGGTAAGCTTCATGTTTAATACAAAAACACACTCTAAATTAGATGATTATAGGTTAAATACAAGTTACGAAATTAAACACTCAATAACGCTTTTAACAGCTTCTATTAATTTTACAGTTTATATTTATATTATTGTCTCTTCTTTTTCTTGCTCTTTTCCTTTATTTCCTTCTTTCAACCTGTGAGTTTCAGTAAAGAAAGTGAAGATTCTTGTAGAGAGAACTTACTAACAGATCAACCATTAAACAAACTGTGGGTTGCGCAATAATTTTTGATGTTTCAGTTTTCCACACTTGTATGATTTTTTCACACTTTACGGTTAATCTCTCAGAACCCCTTCCAACCTCAATCGGAGATGGCTTCTCCCATGTTAAAAGTTAGTTTGCCTTTCCCTTTTCTCGGAAATGCAATTAACCCCTTCAACAACAATTTCTTAACAGTTTTAGCACACAAAATGTAGTTTTTCATTTCCCTTCCTTCCTCCCCCCCCCCCCCCCCCCCCCGGTCAACGAACACAATTTACTTTTTCTTACTTTTAACACACTTTCTCCCAAATGTTTGTCTAGACGTTTCTCGTTGAAGTATTAGAGCTCAGTTTTGCCGACTGCAGTTCGACATATGCTTTAGTAGAATTCTCCACCTCCCCGTGCACGGGTATGATACTATCTTTTTTTGTCAAGTAAAGCGATTGTTCTCTTACCTCTCTCGGCGTGTCCTTTCGTTTCTTCCACTATAGAATTCAAAAATTACTTACAAGTTCAGTTGTCTCCAGTCGAATTCGTCCTGCCCGTCGGAAGCGCCCATTTTGTTGGTCGTTCTCCTCGTAGCACAATTGTAGGAATTCGTACAAACCACCATTTTCCGAAGCTATTTTTCGATGATATGGCAACATTCCTGGCACAAATTGAATTCAGCTGTCAGAGCGTCGATTGAGATGTCTGCCGGAGCCATTCCAGCCATGACATTCGGTTAGCACACACATGCATGTCGCTGACGGTGATAAAACTCTGCCTTCCTGGAGCTAAGACAAGACTTCATAGTTCAAGCCCCTGATACACTCTACAAAACATTGTCTGTTGTTTTTAACAACTAAAACAAAGTCAAAACCCAAAATTAAAATTGCCAAAGCGGGATTAAATTAAGGGATTACATCGTTGCACTAAACGGTCTATCTCCTCCGATGGTGGATTCCCTTCTCCTCTCTCACACGCACTGGAAACTTCTCCTTCTTTTCCCGCCAAAAACAAAAGTTTCGATTTACTTTTCACCAATCAGGATATCACTTCTGAGTCACATGACCAACATCTCCCCTTCTCCGTGAAAACCTGATAACAAAGCCGTTCCCACGAGAAGCTAATTTAATTTAGCAAACACAATTTTCTTCCTCAAAACGATTCTCTCTTTTCTCACAGAACTTTTGATTCACACTCAATAATATTTTAACTATAACACAAAATTCACAATAATTCCACAAATATTTGTCACAAATTAAAAATACAAAGTTTAACACATATAATTTTTATTATCGTTTAACAGACCAAAAATTAACTCGACAATAAGCCTTCCTTTTCAACTCACCCCAATCATCTAAATTCCATTAACACTTAATCATCGTCACGCGTTGTCAAAAACGCAACGTGACAACTACTACCGTTCTTTGAACTCATAATTGATGAATTAACAAGGAAAATGATGAAAGAGATAAACTGAACACAGTGCCACTGCTAAGAAATCTTTTACTGCCGTGTAGTAAAAGCGAGGCTGCGCATGCATGCATGCAAAACTAGGCTAGCGCTAAGCGATGTCGGTTCTTTGTGGCCTTCGTTTGTACTTTACGCGATCATTTGCCTCCAATGTTAAATCTTGCTCTCTTTCTCACCTTCGTTCAAAACCTGAGGCACTGTCCGTTACCCAAGACAAAAAATTTTTGAAGTTGTTGTTCGTAACCCGAAATGTTCATGACCTGAGTTATTTGCAACCCAAGGTATCACTGTATATTTTTAGTAGTATTCCGTGTCTACTTTCATCTCCCAAAACAGCATCAAAATCACTGATATACAGGGTTTGTGTTCTGCTTGTTAGTAAGATTATTCTCATTGTTATTGTTTGAGTTTTTATAATGAGATTGAATTGCCTGTGGCCTTGCCATGTATATTGATGTGTGGTCGAAAAAGAGTGGAGTCTACGATCAGCAGTTTGACATCATATATATACTTTTATTTGCAAGTATATTTACAAGATTGGTGTATACCAAAAAGGGGTGAAAGCAATAAAAGGCCCGAAGGCCAGAATCCCAACGACGGGTCACACGAGGTGGAGGTCCCTCTTCGGTCCGCCATTGGGAGAGGGACTCAATCGCATCCCTCTTGGCTCAGCCAGTCACAATTGAGTTTAACTGACAAATCTGGGAAGGTTTTCAACCTTGCATCATAGCTCCTCCTTCAAGAGTTGATGTCCTCGTCGATTCATGTGTCCAGGTAACATAAGGGACGAGATACATTCCTCTGTGAGCAGTGCAGGGGAGGAAGGGCATTCTCTGTTGGTTCAGTCAGGAGGGTGTGGTTGTGCGCAAAGATGGCATAGTTGTATGGTTCCGTTGTCCAATGCTTCTCGATTGGTAGTGGCAGTCAAGGTGATACTCGTGGATGGGGCAGGTGTTACTCTTATTTCATGTTGGACAGCGCAGGTGCATCGTCTGCCTGGAGGTAGTGCTTCATGCTGGTAACGTGGGCTAGCTCCGTCGGCTGGGAGCAATTTGTAGGCTGCAGTCGAAAGAGCTCATAGGTTTCAGGGGACAGGCAGCGGATGATGTTGATTTCTCGGCGAGCCCTACTGTGCGGGTCAGGCTGAAGACCAGAACGAGGTCCCTGGGGTTATATGTGACCTCACGGCGATGCTAGTCGTACCGGTGTTGGGCGTCTACCATGAACTGGTGGGCTATGACATTGACCTCATCCAAGTGGCAACTCAGAGTGGCTGCATAGTCTGTGGAGGTTTTCATGGCCTGGGCTAACAAAATATCCAATGTATTGTGAGGGTGACG
>JAFIDM010000003.1:561631-573732 GCA_023159025.1 Thereuonema tuberculata | reverse complement strand
TGAAATTATGCCGTGTATTTTTGAAACACCCTGTATATATATATATAATACAGGGTTGGTGGATACCAAAAAGGGGTCAAAGCAATATAAGGCCTGAAGGCCAGATTCCCAGCGACAGGTCAAGCGAGGTCGGAGGTTCCTCTTCGATCCGCCAATAAGAGAGGGAGCCAATCGTGTGAAGTCTTGCCCTCTCAGGTCAGCCAGTCACAGTGAAGTTTAACTGACCAATCCAATCCAAGAAGGCTTTCGACTTTGTATCAATATCTTGAGTAAGCTTTGTTTTTTCGTTAGAGATAGCTTTTAAAGCTAATTTTGAGTCACACTGTATGATAATTCCTTTTGTTGTGTTAATAGCAGGGTTTGAAAGATAGTTGTAAAGAGCTGTTTTTATAGCTTTGAGTTCACAAGTAGAATTTGAGGCTATTTTGAGGCTCTCCATTTTAAATGGGGCATTTTTTTCTTTTCTGGTAAAATTATTAATACACCTGCTCTATCTTGATTAAGAGCATCATCTGATAATCCATCACAGCAACAGAGTTGGGTTTGATTAGAGAATTTATTGAATCTAATCCTTCTCTTTTGATATATTGCTGGGAGTCTTTTTTTCAGCATGTTTCTATAAGATTTAGATTAATTTTAGTATTTACTGGGGATTTAATGAAATAGATGGCTCTTTATGTATGTTAAAAGAAGCATGCTCTAAGTTAATGTGTTTTCTGATAATTTGATCATATTATAGGGTTGATGATCTATTAAGTCTTGATTTCTTTGTCCATGCTTAAAAACTTTGTTTGAAATATAGTCATTGTCTTGACTTCTAATCTTATTGCTGAATTTTATTGTTGAAAGCCTTCTTCTCTCTTCATGTAAGTTGAGTTCAACAAGAATGTTGAGCTTCCATATTGTCTGTAGATGAGACTGCTCTTATGATGATCTTAGCAGCTGTTGATTATACTCTATCGAGTTTTTCTTTTAAACTTGTAGATGGAGGAGCCCAAATTGGTGAAGTATATTCCATTATGGGTCTTATGAGCATTGTATATGTTGTTTTAAGTGACTTAGGTTTGGAACCCAATTTGTGCCACATAACCTTTAGATAATGCTTAGTTTTTTTAAGGGTTTGTTGGAATTATTTTCAGTGAGTTTAGAGAATCGTAGTTCTGTATCAAGAGTGATTCCTAAATATTTAGGGGATTCTACTTTTTTTTTATTTTTCCTGTTGGTAGTAAAATGCTCGTGGACCCGGTAGTTGAGTGGTCAGGGCGCTTGGCTGTGGGTTGGAGGTGGCGGGTTCGATTCCCAGCCTTGGCGGAGGGTGGGGATTTTTCCACGCTCCTTTCACCTCTAAACGGGTCCTAGGGTCTACCCAGCCATCTGTGGAATGGGTACCGGGTTTCTTTCCCAGGAGTTAAAGGCGGGCGGGCGTCGGGCTGACCACCCGACCTCAACTTCATCCCGTTGGTCACGAAATACTGGGAGGCTGACCTCCCGCGCCCCAAAGGCCTGTAGAGGGACACTTTAACTTTTAAATAAAGATGCTCAATTTAGTTTTATCTGGGTTGATTTGTAAGTTGAGGTCTTTGGTCCATTTTTCTATGCCTTGATTTTGTGAGGAATTTTTCAGATTCTAAATGATTTTGGTTTGTGTCCCATATTGCTGTATCATCTGCGTAGCATGCTATTTTTGTGTTGTTTGTAATGTGTGGGTGGATATTATTCATGTAGATAAGGAATAGCAGTGGACTGAGCCTTGAGGGACTCCAGCCCAAGTGTTTTGGAGTAAACTCCATTGACTTTTAACCTTGATCTTTCTTCTTTTCATAAAATCTGCAACCCAAATAAGGACTTTTCCTCTTATACTGGTATCATATGCGATTTTAAGAAGCTTTTGTCTCCAGACTCGATCGAAAGTGCTGTATGATCTATGAAGATTGCTGTAGTCTTTCTTGTTGGTTTTCTTGGAATCCATTAATTATAGATCGACTCAGATAGAACAATTGATCCTCTGTACTACGATGAGCCCTGTATGCTGTTTGATTATCTGTAAGCCAATTCATCAATCTAGTAGGTCTAATTCTTTCATTTAGTTAAGGCTACAGGTAGATAGCTTTTACATTCAGAAGCATTTTTACCAGATTTTAGAAGAGGTACAACTAGAGAACTTTTCCAGATTTGGGATAATTTTCAGTTCTCCAAGAGATATTTAAGATAGCTAGGAGGTGTTTTTGTTTTGTTTTTATGCATTTTCGCCAAAGTTTTAATCATCTGACCAAATATGAGATTGATTCCGAGTGATTTGTTATGATTCATTTGGTTGATGTCATTCTCTAATTCTACCATTGTAAAATCTTCAGTAAAAATATCTTTGTTTAGATAGTTCTTGGACTGCACAATCAAGTATTTAGTGATTTTGTTCATTAATTTATCATCTATATTAACTAAATAGATGAACATAAAACATGAAGATATCCTAAGTATAGCTAACATGACAATTGGAAGGATCCCCACATGATTATGACCCATCTGCTTTTCAGCCAATCATAAACAAGTGCGTCTCAAAGCACAGGTCTCTATTAATTTCCCTCCAAATGCCACCTCAGAGTATTTTACAGAGCAGTACTCAAAAAATTATTTTACAGGTTGAAGATTACTTCCGAAAGGAATTGGAAAATGGAGGACCTCTGATACCATTAGAGCGAGTTCAAGAAAGAGTAGATGCCACTACAGGAATATTGAAAGCCACAGTCACTAGAATATGATGAGACGCCTGAAAAAGGCTTCTCAACACCCGGCATAAACAAAAACAAAGTAGGCCTATTATCAACGTCTACGAATTTGACTGTTGTGTTATCCATTGCTGCATCGAAGGCATCTACTGGGAAGGCAAAAATCCAACTATGACCATTTTACTTGAGGCAGTCAAGACGAAAAATTGAATTTAAAAGAATCACTTCGAATGATATTACCCAACATCGGATTCACGTGGAGACAATGTGACAATCGCATGATTCTTTATTAGTGTGAAGATATCGTTTTGAGAAGAAGAGATTTTTTGCGAAAATACTGCAACTATAAAGCAGATGGGAGACCTATAGTTTGGCTAGATGAGACATGGCTTCACATGTTTCAAATTCCAAATAATGGATGGCAAAATGAAACGGTCATGTGCGCTCCAAAAGTGAATCAAGGTCCAGGACGATTAAACCATGGAACTTTAATTTAATTAATTATATATACAAATAAAGTAAACCAATTTTTATTAAAGGCCCTTTTCAGGGCCACAATATTTTACGAATAGAGCTACAAAAGACCCTGAGAAATAATAATAAAAAAAAATATTAAATAAATAAACATACTGAAAAAGTGAATTTAAAAATATATAGTCTAATATTTAAAAGAAATACATAAAACTTAGTATAACAGTTAAATCTTATACTGAAGGCAATAAAATCAACAACTAATAATATAGCATTTCCTTTAAATATCATTAAAATTAATTTTTTGTTTTTGTTTTGTTTTATAGCTGTAACATAATATTCTTCGAAACCTCATAGAGGCTAGTGCTGACGTTGAATCGTCATTTATCGTGATCAGACTATAGTCATTCATATGTTTCTGAACTTTGAATTACAATTACTTCTTGGCATTTCTAGAGAAACATTTCCAAGCAGCTGCTATTTTCTGTTGTTCTTCTCTGGCAATGTGATACTGCCTCCCAATTCCTGTCGTAAATGGAATATCATGTAGAACATGTATTACTGGGGCCCAAAGTGAATCAACAAATGCTGCCCAATATAAAGATCTTGCAGGTCCATGAGGGTGCACGAATTTTACAGATAATTCCACTGCTCTTTCGTCTATTACGCTAATGTTCCATTCGCACACTTGCTCTATTGGATTCATTTTTCAGGAACTTACTGGTTCACTGTTAAAATCATGTCAATGAAAATCTTTAACCATTACTAATTCTTTTGGCTCTTACAGATGTTGTTAATGGTTCAGATTACAAATGTAAAATTTCACTAAATGTCCATTTAAATGATGGCAGTGTGGAACCGAGATGTGCTTTTTTACTATTTTAAATACTGAGCTTGGTGATTTACAATATACAAATGAACAATCCACTTTTCCTGTTCACAGAATTTGCAAACTTTGTGTATTGGATTGAGATCACTCTTTTCTCAAAAAGTCGAAGCTTAACTTGCATTGAGAAAACAGTCTATTTAAAATAGAGTACAGTAAACTCCCGATTATCCACGGGCGATTTATCCACTTTGCGGATTATCCGCGGACCTCTCCTGTTACCATTACTGTACAATAAATTACAGAATTAAAAAAAAAAAAATTAAATCTAGAATAAGGTTAACAATAAAATAGGCTGACAAAGTAAGTGAAGACAATTATAGCCAAACAATTTAAAGAACGATCTTGTGGGTGGAGCTCAGGTTACACTAAATTACGGGAGAGCCTTCGCATAATAATAAGATTTAAGAATCATTTAAAATAAACTAATTGTTTATAATGTATGTACTGTAACTGTATGTATTGCTGTTTTAATGTAAATAAAACATGTTAAAAGCATCTAAAATATAAAGTATTGAAATAAAACCACTTCTCCATCTTAGAAACATCAGATCTATATTTCAGCCCAATGACGGGTCTTCTTCAGGATAAAAAATTAAATACAGGAAAATAAAGAGAAAAGAAACATCTTCCTTCTCTTTCAAATCATGATCGAATTTTTAATTTTTTATCCTGAAGAAGACCCGTCATTGGGCTGAAATATAGATCTGATGTTTCTAAGATGGAGAAGTGGTTTTATTTCAATACTTTATATTTTAGAAGATTATAAAATTATTGTGAGGATGAGATAAATGTTAAAAGCATTTCTGTGTTGGTTTTCGTCCTTTTTCAGATTATCCGTGGAATTCGCTTATCCGTGGTAGCCACGCCACCCAATACCGTGGATAATCGGGAGTTTACTGTATTGTATTGTCCCTTATATGTTTGTGCATTTCACTGTTGATGAAGTGTAAATTTGAAATTGTCAGACTTTTTATTCCAATATGTGTATTTTGTCTCTCCATCTATTATTTTCCTTTTCCTTTGATTTGATTTTCAAAATAGGATCATCTCTTTGAATTTCTTGTATCTGTTTTCCATTATTTTTGTTACTATAATAATGATAACATTAAAAAAATTATAAACTTATCTCCAAGAAGGAAATAATTACTATTTATTTATTTTTTTCCTCAGCAGTCAACAATTTTAGTTTAAAAACAAAACAAAAAAATGTAAATATAGTTATCCTGTTTCTGCAGTATGAAGTGACATGCCTTGAAAACTTCCTTACTTACAAGTAAGGACATGATATAGGACTAGCGCAACCCGTGAAGTATTCACGGAAGCAATTAATATTCAATTATATCGCGCCATAGCGCTGACCGAAAGATCATCGTTTCTGCGAAAACAGTTAACCTCCTGCCCTAAAATAATAGGATCCTCCAAATTGAGCCTATGAGAATGTGCCCCACAATGCCTTACTGGGGCGTAGGATTAGTTCTACTTCATTTTTGTTTATTATTCACTAAATGAATAGATGCAAAAGTTTATAATTTGTTTATACTTAAGTATTCTTGTTTTTTACTTGTTTTTGAATTAAAATTTTTGGATTGATTTAAAATAATTAAAGATTGAAATATTCACGGAAGTAAAAGAAATTCCACATTTTTGAAATATCGTGAAATTTTTCAAAAACACAAGATTGAAAAAGATGTTCTAAGCTCATTTTGTAAAAGCCACGACTTCCATAACAGGCCACGTGTAATTGGAATAACTAAGCAAACGTTTGTAAAATAAAACAAAATATGTATTTTATAGTTTATTTATTTATTTTAGCTTAGGAATGTTTATCTTGTATTTATTCTTTTGATGTTGGAAATTTCAAATATAAAATTTTGTTATCCTTAGTCAATGTATATTAATTAATACATATTTTTATAATATGAAACAATTACATCATTTGTGTTGAATAAAGGCACTCCATGCGGCATTTGAAGAAAACATTTAAAGCGCTAGTTCCACAGGATTTTGTGTTTACAAACAAGCGTTTTTTGCCTATTAATAGGATGATTTGATAGGTTTTGATAAAATTTCTTTAGTTTGATAATAATTAAAGTAATAGCATATATAGAATCTGTTACCCAAAAGTTTTGAATATAAATATGTTCAACAAAAATAACAAATTTCATAATTTGACAAGCAATTGAAACCCTGTTTTTTTTTTTTAAATATATACACTGAATCTTTGTGTGGCTTATAAATAGAACATTAAAGCAAAATTTTCAGATTATTTTTTTGTATTTAAAATCAATATTTTAATCAAACTATTTCAAGCCTCAATTTATGTTAAAGAATTTTTTATATAAAAAAAAATGTTCCACTTTCTGAAACTAATTTATTTTAACCATCATTGGAATGTTTGGTTTTTTTATTCTTTTTCGGTATCATGAATTTTTACCTTATCTTTGTAAGTTTTTTCATTTTACATATTGGTATCCTTATATTTTATTTCTCTATATTTTAGCTAAGTTAAGTTTAATAACCGAGAAAGAATCGCAGTTGAGTTCTGTAACTGAAGATGAAGCCAGTCAGTTTCTCAAAATCTCCATAGAAGAACCTACTGATGTCGCAATGGATGATGAGATTGATGATTTGGTAGGTATAATTAGCAGATAGTGGACCTGGTTCCCAAATGCTAAACCACTCTTGACTGTGGTCTGTAGGAGCTGGGTTCAATATCTTGCAGAGATTGGAATTTTTCCATGCTTTTTCTCTTTCAGAAGAGTCTTGGGGTCCACATAGCCTCTGTTGAATGGGAACTGGAATCTTTTCCCCAGGGTTAAAAGTGGGCTGCATTGGACTGACCACCCGACCTCAACTAAGTTTCATTGCTCAGGGAATGCCGGGAGCCTTCCTTCTGAATGGCCACACAGGTTCACTACAAAAGTAGTGGGATACTTTTTATTAGTAAAACTAACTTATTTGTACTACTTTTTTCTTTTGATTCGTTATCTATTTGAGAAAGCAAAACAGCCCCTTTGTTAGTTGCCTATACTTAGTAAAGGGGCCACCCTAGGAGGGTTCCTTTACCATAGGATAGCTCCCAAGGGGCTCCTCCATGTGTTTGCTCTGCATGGAGACCCATCACCTAGGAAAGGGGGTTTTAGCAATTGAGCAACTCTTGCTTTCATCTTGCTTGCAGTTGCAAGATAATACTGCATTGGCCTCCCCTTCTGGTAAATGGGAGGTGTTGGGGTGGCTGCTTGAGATCAATTGATTGGTTACCTCCAGTTGCTTTATTAGTTGGTTTTTGGCTAATGTGAAATGCATAGCCTGGGGATATAGGGTTAGCTTAATTTTTTATGTTCCCTTTCTGTTCAGGTATAGTTTTTTTCTATCTCTGACATCATCTTGAAAGTTTTTTTTATTGGTATGATTCCCCTCTTGTAGGGCTCCATGGCTGGTGGGAAGCACAAACTCTTGATTTTTTAATTTTCTTATGGATCAAAACGATCTTCCATCTTTGGGAGGCAATTCTCACAGCATCAACCAGTCACTTATTTGAATTACTACTAAACCAATCACTGCACCTATCTTCATCATACTGCACTCCTTCATTGATAAACCTTTGTCAGTCTTGTCTTCCTTTTTAATCTCCAAAACCTTACTGTAGTAACATCAACTGGTAAATCTACTAAGAAGCTCAGATCCGGTGATTTTGTAACTCAAATAATCCTCTTCACTAGCAATTGACCCAGATACTTACGATGACAACACTGGCTAATTTCACCACATCTGTATCAGAACATAGAACCCTGAATTCTTTACACCCTTTTCATAGGGTGTAAGCGAAGATAAACTGCTTTTAAGGCTTCAGATCTCAGGTGTGACTGCAGTAAAAGGCATAAGCATTCACCATGACAATAAAGATGTTCCAATTCACACAGTAATATTGACCTTTAATTCTTTAACGTTATCAAAATCTGTAAAAGCTGGTTATCGCAACTGTAATGTATTCCAAACCCATGGAGGTATTTCAGATGTCAGTGGCATGTAGAGAGAAGGTCACCTGTTCCAAGTATGGAGAATTTCCTACAGTACAGATCCTTGAACTTCACCTATTAGGTGTGCCAATTGCCTCTGTGATTATCCTGCATATGCACTGGAAGGAAGGTAAAGAGATACAGACCGTCTGTGACAATTACTCTCTTTCATATCCCAAGGCTGAGAAAAGGACTGCAACACAGTGGCAAGTAAGATCTTTACATCTGTTGTTCAATTGAAGCCTGCCAGACTGATGTCAGGTGTTCTCCTTTTGAGTCTTTCTCTTCTCTCATTGAAACCATTGCCACTCCTACTGAAGAAGTTTCATCACAAGTTCTAAGACAATCTACTTCACACTCAATAGTTTTGTCCTTGCCAGTGTCTTTGGATCCAGCTGTTACCTTAACTGGACTAAACCTTTCACAGAAGAGACCATCTGTACCTTTATGTTCATCTTCTTGTGGCTGTTAGAATCATTTCTTTCCAAGACAGATTTTAAGGATGAGATGGAGGACAAGATTCCTTCTATATTTGGGCCAACACTACCATATCCACACTGACTTCCAATTTTTAATCTGGCTTTCATCTGCTGAAACTGCAGAGAACTTCATCACTGATGTTAAGGCCCTATTTCAGATCTATCATCCAGACTGTGTGTTCTTTTTATGGGAAACGACACCCTTTCTCTTTGTGGATATTCCATGTTTAGCAAATGGCAAAATGATAGAGGAGGAGTTTGTCTGATGTGATAATCCTCATCTGACATGATACTCCATCCTCTTCAATTATACTACTCCTTTAGAACTTCTGTACTACTCCTTTATTGCGAATTGATTTTCAACAGGCACTCTTTCATCAATACTTACCATATGTAATCTATATCTTTCTCCCAAGACACCCTCTTCTCCCATAGACATTGGCAATCTCGCTGACATATCTTTTATTAGTTGGAGATTTCAGTGCTTATTCTCCAGTCTAGGACTCTTTGTCTACAAATAATAGAGGAATCCTCCCAAGTGTGCAATATTGTTTTAATCATTCACCATTTTAGTAGAATGCTGGACTTTTAATAAACATCATTATCATTGTTATAACAGACTTGGAAATTAAATGCTTCATTTTATATTTCCTTGCTTTTCAGTGCCAATGATTTTTTTAACAATCTCATCAGTTTTACGATTCATGCATCTCTTTGGCCTTTGCCACCTCTTTATAATTTTCAGATTTTCCAGGGGCATTTTATATGCTTTTATTCAATACCTTTTATCATTTGCCTTGCTTTTAGCCTATTATTCTTTATTTTCTTTAAAGATTTGTTAAAAGTTATGCATGAATGTTGTTCAACAGGATATTCTTGATTTTATTTATATGTAATTTTTAACTTTTTATATTTATATTTTTCCGTATACTTTTTAGTTTACTTTTTACCTTACTTAGCAGAACTTAGCCTTAGATGCTTTTGCGCTATTAAAATCAAATAACCAATCAACCAACCAAGCAAAACAATTTCAATAGGTACTGCTTAGCCAGACGAAAGAGACTGGTCACGTGATTTACTGGTCTTGGTTACCTCTTTCTTGGCGTGAAAATAGGGGAGATGAGTACGTACCGACATGAACAGAACAAACGACGTATAAAGGAGAGATGCATAAAGTGAAAAATTACTGCACAAAATTCAGTTTAAAATTAACGCGAGAATAAAATACACACACACACAGAATAAGAAATACACGTATAATAAACTTTTAGAATGTAATTCTCCCCCTGGGCTTGTTTCATTATTTTGGCAGTGTGCCAAACTCAGTCTTTATCGCTTGGGCAAGCAGTATTAAGGTATTTAGAGTGATGTGCACCAAGCTTTCATTAACTTTAAGGATTGTCAAATCTCCTCTCAACCAACATTTTCTGTGCATCAACATTTGTTAAGGGTTTAACAGTTGCTAAACCGCTTGAGTTGTCAAATTTTAGCAGCAGGAATCTGGTCCGTCAAATCACTGGTCAAATTCCATCAGCCACAGCACCATTCAGCTTTTTCAAGATGGCTGATGTCAGCTCCGATTGAAACCACTCCTGTGATTTTGACAATGAATTGGATGTATTTTTTCTATGAAAAGTTTCGAAAATAATAAATATGTTTAATATTATTAAAATATGTTTACTTCTTTTGAAGGTTCTTGCCTTGACAATTCTTGTCGGCAAGAAAAAAATTCTGCCCACATGTTGTTGTTTTTTCTCCTTGGAAGCCGCCATTTTGAATTGACGTTGAATGTTGTTAACCAATCACAGCCACTTTTAGAAACATGGTACACTATCAAGGACTCATCAGGTTAAGTTATATTTGGTACACGTATTTTTATTTGAAGACTGGTTAAGATTAACAGCTCATCAGTTGACAAGTGATTTGATGGAACGTTGGTGCACGCCACCCTTGGCCTATAACCTGTTCCACAGAGAAAAGAAAATTTCCTAATTGGGAAGGTAAACAAACAAACCCTCAGCAATGCAAAAATAGTTTAAATTTTGATTCACTTTCAATAGTACTCTTTAATTGGTTCTAATAAACAGTACAACAAGGAGTAGCCTATTGTTTGTCAAGTGATTAGAGAACATTGCTGAAAACAGGTTTTGTTTTGTTTTTCATAGTGAACAACTTCAAGGTAATACGTTGTAATTTGCCCGCCCTGAAAGATATATTGAGATACAGGGGAGATAGATAGAATAATGGAAGCATTCACCATCACCCACATGGTTTAATAAAAAAGTGCTTATCTTGTGGTCCATATAAGGGGCCTCAGAATGTTACTAGACACATTCTGTGAAACTTGCATTCACATCAGTTCACCATCTGTAATACCTTGACGACATACTTGAAGACAAGCAATTGCAGAACTTTGAGAGGCTACATCGTAGAATAGTGAGAAGTCAGTGGTCATGCAGATAAATCCCTCACCTTCTGGATTGTAGTGATGCCTCTGTGGGAAGGTGTTGGAATTGATGGTTGCATGAGGGCACTCATTGATGTCACCTAGGCTCTGGTTATCAAATAGTGCCATTCCTAGAGATAATCGTTGTAATGTGAGGCAACCCTAACTTCACTCTCCACCATCCAGATGTGGCATCCTGTATCACAGCCAGTATCTACCACTGGCCAGTTTTTACCACTGAAATTGCAGATGCTAGGCTTTATTTCTGTCGCCCTTTACAAGGTTTGCCTTTAACAACTGACACCGGAGGTTTCATCTACAATGGTGCTATTGAGAGACAAGGTCTGCTCTCAAATGGTCTCTTATTGTGTTAGCAATTATTTGCTTCTGTCTTGCTGCAGATGATCCTAGCAATATTGTCAAGAGGAACCAGAAGGTGTAATGGTGTGGATAGTCTTTCTTACGACAACTGATTCCTCCTCATAATGATTCAATGAACTTCATATGCACAGCGATACAAGCACTTGTATCGGTCATGCGACCTGTTGTTTTGCACTTAATGTCATGTCTCTCTGGAGACATTTTTTCAACCGAATAATGCATGTCCATACATTACACTATTCAGCAGTGCCTCCAAGCAATTCAAACCTCCATTCAATTCAAGTAACTTGGTCTGCCAGGTCCACAGACTTGCTCCCCATTGAGCACATCTGGGACATGCTATGGCATCAACTGCACCCGTCAATCGATCATCAAGCATTTGGAGCAGAGTTGCAGTAAGCTTGCCTAGATCTGCTACCAGACCACATGAGGACTTTGTTTCATTCCATGCAATGTCATATATCAGCATGCATAGCAGCCAAAGAGGGCTCAATACAGTACTAATAAAGTAACAACGATGCTGTTATTGTTTAATAAAAATTGTCTTTTGACTGAAATTTGAATCCATTTCACTTCTCTTCATCCAAATAAGTTTTATTCAAATTGGACACTTCCTTCATTGTGCTTCGATTTTGTTTTGTTTTATATATATACAGGGTGTTTCAAAAATACACGGCATAATTTCAGGTA
>JAFIDM010000003.1:516342-561231 GCA_023159025.1 Thereuonema tuberculata | reverse complement strand
TGAAATTATGCCGTGTATTTTTGAAACACCCTGTATATATATATATATATATATATATATGCCATTCTGCCATGGCGGAGTGGTCTAGACAGCAGTCTGCCGTGTGGTCAATGTGTCGGAACCTGGGTTCGAATCCCGGCACGGGAATGGCTGTTTCTTCTTCTGTGTTTCGTCCATCTCTCCCTGGGACTTACAATCTCAGGGTTATTTCTGGCTGAGATGTGAATCTCGCCCCCCACCCCCTTTTCAGTTTCTTAGCCTAACCCTGACGTTATCAGGTAGGGCTAGCTTGTGGTCCAAAGTTGGCCATTGTCGTTGAAAGAAAAAAAAAATATTATTATTTTGAGGTTACAAGAGAAAAAAATTTACTAGAGGAGGAATCAAAAACAAGATTTAATTGGTACAAAATCTTTGAAATTGATAATATCAAAAATAATTATGGATATAGGTTAATTAACTATGTCAAATACAAAATTTGTAGTCAAATAAACATTAATCAAAAAGATACTCTGACATTTAAGCAAATAAAACAGAGAATGATTTCGGACGTAGTGGATGGATTAATTAAACATTAAGATAATTGACAAATGAATGACTAATGAAATAATACTAAGTGATAGACTTAAATTTTAGCTTAACTATTTAATTAACTTTTAGTTAATATATTAAACTCTCAGTCCCATACCACAGGTGTACAGATATTAAGTACACCTAATGGGACTGATAAACATTAAAAATAAAATATATATATATATATATATATATATATATATATATATATAAAGATAAGGTAGGCAGTTAGCTATCACACTATCAGTACTACAATCACAAATGAGATGCATTTGGTAATAATGAAAAATGCCAGATCTCTGTGATTTCCCAATAAGGCAGGATTAGTGGTGTATTAGACATGGGCTTCTGTGACTAGAACTGTTAAAATCATAGATATTTTGTAAGAGAAACAGTATCTGAGATTGTGGTTTGCCTCTAAACATGAAACTGTGGGATGGAAAAAGATAATGTCAGACAGCGACTACTGAGTAATGATAGGAATTCTGAATAAAATCATGGCAAAGCAAATAATAGCCGTTAAAAACACTGATCGAGAAGATTCCATTTCAATTTAAAGACTTTGTCGAGAACTTCACAGATAAAATATTTATGGTCATGCTGCAGCTTCTCATTACTGACATCAATGTTTAAAGAATTCTTATAGTGGCGAAGAAAAAAAAACAAAATTTGACCTTTGACGACTGGCAACATGTTATTTGATCTGATAAATCATCTTTCAGTTTGTTCCCAACCATAGGCAGTTTATGTATGTAGATGACAGAAGCTTACCATCCTGTCTGCTTGTAAAGCAGAGAAACAGGTCTTTGATGGAGTGAGCCGCTAGATTGAAGTCCTGGGTTAAGACAGATGATGTTCCTATCCATGCTGCAAAATGCATAACAAGTTGGTTTGATGAGCATGAAGATAAGTAAAGCAACTATCCTTAAATATCATCGAACATGTATGGGAACTTGTTGAGTGATAGGTAACATCCTTCACCTTCATCAGTCACAGACATTTTACAGGAGAAATGGTACAAAATATTGCAGTCTTATGTGAGAAACTATGCATCTATTCCGAGTCGAATTGTTATCTTCAGAATGACATATTAATAATGTCCTTAATGCACTGAATGTAAAGTTATTTGATTTCAAATTTCAAAAAATAAAATCAGCTTGTAAAGGGTTAAACCAAAAAATTTCAAAACACTTTGTAATTAATATATCCCTGGAAAACTGATTTCTTTTTTGTACTTGCACTGTCCCAATTTTACTTCTTAAGTATTTAATTGAAAGAGAAAAATAACTTAATTCTTGGGAGTAATGATGGTCTGTTGGTCCTGAAGTGTAAGGCTTGGAAATCTTCCCTAACTTTATTCTTCGTAATCTTGAATAGTAATTCCATTCCCTTACAGTGAAGCTTCATTGTGGGAGACCAAGACGTCATTATATAAAAGTATGTTGTAAAACAAAACATTTGATTCCCATTTAAAATTCATTTTGATCAGTAAAGGGACAGGAAAAAGGATTGCACTCTTTTTAAAGTGAGGCTCCATTGTCAAGAATTGATAATTTCATTGAATTCTGCAATTGACTGAAAATATGAAAATAAAAATACGTAAGTTCACGAACACATTATGAGCTGATGTTGAAGCTATTTTTATTCTCAAAGCTTGGAGTTTTACTTTGCTATCACAAATGACTAATCCCCCCCCCCCCCCCCAAAAAAAAAACAAACAAACAAACAAACAGCAAAACTTGAATATAGTACAGATTCCAAATCTTGATCAGTGATTCTTGGCATTTAATTTAAAGCATAAAAAATTATTTAAAAAAAAACAGCAATATCAATAAGCTGTAAAGAAAGTCATTTTAATGTGCATTGGCATTCCTAATCTATGTGTTGAGAAGCATGTAATGAGCCGTTGTCCATCTGTTTCATGCTTATAGCCAAGTCACACAGAGTTTCTCTGTTAGTTTTTATCAGACTCACTAATACTGGATATATGTTAGCGTGTAATTGGTTTCTCTCTTTGTTTTCAACGGCAGAACAGACTTTTTAAAATGTCATGGAGTAGAAAAGCTGTTGAAACTTTAATTAATTAATTAAGCATGAAACAATTAATTAAATCAATTATCTTCATTAAACTTAAATATGTAATTTGAGTTTATTAATTTTCCTTACAAAATTTTCATACGGACATTGAATTCTAGACAGAGATATCGCCAAAACTTTGGATCATGTTGTGATTGGTTCTTTTTTGTATAGAAAGCTGCACCAATCAGTATTCCTTCTCGTTTGAATGGAACTTTTTTCAGTGACAGAAATGCAAGGAATAAACCAAAGGCAGAAAGTAACACAGAAACTTCTTCCGTGTGATTTAGCCTTAATAAAGGTAGATCGACACACGCCATCGATCCAATGTAGACAGAAATGGCGCCAAAACATTAAATCTCATTGCTGATTGGTTCTTTGGGTAAAAAAAGCAGCACCAATCACAAACAGTCTTCCTTCCCTTTTCTCTTATTGTCTCAATTTATTTTAGTGGCAGAAGCCTTTTTCTGTGTGACTTGGTCTTTAGTAGTCATCTGATGAGGATGGAGCTCACACACATATCTTTATTTTATTGCTGTGATGAAAACAAAATAACCTTTTTTTTTAAAAAAAATAACTATTTTGATATTTATATTACAAACCTCTATTTCCTACTATCTGATAATAAAGCTTTATATCTCTTCTTAAGATCATCTTCTTTATGCTACACAAATATACTTATAATAATTGAAACTTTATCAGAAATTTTGATTGTATTAACAAGGAAAAGGGAAAAAGTGTTAATGATTATTTAAGGAAAGTGTAAAAAAAAAATAAGAAAATTTTGAATGATCTAAATAGCTACATAATGTTAAATATTGTTATGATATATTATGTATATGTGAATTGTTAAGTTAGTTACATATTTAATTTGCAAATTGTTGTTATAATTTTATGAAAACGTAGGGAATAGGTTTAGAGAATGTACTGAAGATCAGAAAATGGAACCAATCAAAATATTGTGTGTAATAAAGACATAGTTCTTAAGAAAAGATATCAACTGTATTTGATGTTTTTGGAAAGATATTCCTTCCTTTCAGTTAAAAGTTCATTTAAGCTTTTAGATAAGACCAAGTCACAAACAATATTGGTTAGTTCCTGTTGAGATAAAAGTATCCAAAGATAAACATGTCCAGTTATCAGAGGGTTACTAAACATTCAACAGAGTAATCCCATTTGGAAGTGTGGTTTCGGTACTGGTAGTTTTCCAATACAAATATTTCTATTTTAGGATTTTCTTTCTTATTTTCATTATATTAATGTTTATTTGTTACTAATTTATTTTAGGTGGATTTGATGTAGCTGTTCGGGACAAACAGGCTCCTCTGAAAATACACTTGTTTTGCTTTCTATTTTTGCTCATCTTTTAACTCTTTAATTTTGTTTTGTAGTGAACTGTATTTTTAAGATGATGACTTAATCCATTGTATTAAATAAGATAATGAATCACTTCTTGTAATTGTAAAGAGAGTATTTCAGCTGTTTGTAGTCAAATAAATGTTTTAAAGAAATTTTGATCAATAAATGAAACAAAAGGGTTTCCATCCGATTATGTCTTGAAATTGTTAAATTGGTTGGAAATTCCATCCTGTCTTATTTGGTAATTTTTGGCTCAGTTTCTGCATTGACCAAAGGAGCCTAAAATGTCTCATGGCCTTCACTAAAGAACCCATGGAATTGCCAAAGTACAAATTGAGAGAAAAGATGATAAAAATAAGCAGTAACTTATGCAAAAGAGAACTTGTTGACACAGGATGTGCAGTTAAAAACAATCGTATTACACAATGGATTCCGATGAGGCACTGAGGGTGAACCATCCAGAGTGCAACTTCTGTGTAAATGTGGAAAAAGTCATTGGAGATATTTGTCTAAGAATCAAACCATCGCCATGATATGTGTGGTGATTCCCTCGAGTGAAGGAGCTGTCCATAAACTACATTTGCATATCGAGCGGAGGGGGTGCTGCTTAGCGTGACAAAGTGTGATGAGGGAGGTGTCAGGTAATAGGTGACATCATATTACATTTCACTTAAGCATATTTTTTGAAATCAAAAATACCTATTAAGAAATTCATTAAATACCTGCAATTATCTAAACTTTAAAGTTCAAACGATTTAATGTGCTTGAATATGAGGAATAAGCAGCAAGATTTCTAATAAGAAAAAAAGGTAATTTTAATTTTACATTTTGATTTTCTGTTAAGATCTAACTTTCAATTATTTGTATCTACCTGTAATACCAAAAACATTTTAGTTTTAGATTATGATACTCTCTGTTAATATTGTAGAGTCAATTTTAGAAGAATTTTCAAAGTTAAGTTCAAAATTTGTAAGCGCAGCCTTCAACAAAAGGAAAATTTGCAGGTATGAAGAAGTGGGATACAAAAATTGTGAAAATTTGGCGAGTCTTTGCTTTTCATTTAAAACTCACTATTGACATTTACATGTACTTAGTAAAATGTAAGCATTTGTTTCAGAAAACTCCTCTCCATATTTCTGTCAAAGACAGGATGTCACTGAATAAAATAGTTTGAATATTGATTTTGCATTATGCAACTGAAGAATGTCCCTCGCTGTGTGGCAAGTGGCCCATTCTGCTGGAACCATTGCGTATGAAGTGGCGGGTTATGTGCACAACAGAATCTGATAAGATCCCCATAAATGGTGTGAGAATATTTTCTCTGTATCACATCTGGTTCACAGTCACAGGATTGCCATGATCATCCTCAACAAAATAAGGACCCAAGATACCGTTTGCAGATATCGCACACCATATTGTTACACGCTCACTATGGAGGGGTTTCAACACAAATGTCTGGCCGTTCAAATCCCAGAAAGCGAGTTGTCTGTCGACTGATTCAAATGAATATGGCTTTCATCAGGAAAGCCTCATCATTCTCTCATCCTTGTCAGCATTGCTCAGACGTCTGTATCTTCTAGGCAAACCCGCCAATTTCTTTAATATTTGTCTCGTAGGTGTTTGACTAAGATTCATTTTAAGGGTGTTCGTCAGATACTTCGTTTAGGTGACTGTAACACCTGTTCGAGGAGCTTGTTGTCACTGTGTCAGGATGCTGCCTGTCAAACAAAATTTTTTAATGATGACTTAACAATGTTTGTGGGTGGTGGTTTGAAATCGTTCTCAAAATGATTTTCCAACATATAGCAAACTTGGTCCATTTAAATATCTAACTCTATATATCTGAAAATAATGTTCCACAATAAACATTTTTCCCTCCATTGTTACCACCATTTGAAACATCTTATCAAGCTTCAACCAACATAAGCATACTATTACGTTTCTATCACGACGTCATCACTTGGTGTGCATGAGCAACAACTGCTTGTGATGTTCAGAATCGTTTGTTTTGGCTCATACCTATTTATTAATAATACATTCAGACTTTTTATTTTTATTTTTGTTTGTTAACTAATTGCATAGAGATCAATGGACACAATTGATTTTCTATTGTTTCCCATCTTAGAGAAGCTTATCCTTAGCCAGCAAACAGCTCTATATCAATTAACTGATTAATAGGCGTCTTATAAATACTTATTTTTAAAAATACTTTAATTTTTAATGTAAATTAGGAGGGGATTTTTCCTTAATATTGGGGGACAGCCCCCAACTAGTGGTTCTAGTACTAATGCAATATTGCCAGACATTTTCATAGTGTCATGATCAACTTTGATATCAAGTTTCAAAGAATATATGGGTCATTCCATATCAAATCAACCAAAAAAAATAGTAATTTTCAACCGGACCATCTCAGATTTTGATGAAACTTGGTTTATTTGTAGTCTTTTGTGCCCAGAATTCAAAAATATTTTTTAAAAAAAATTCTATCTCTTAATAGTTTTTTAGCTATATATATTTCAAAGTCAGAAAATTTCACTTTTTTTTACATACGCGCAAAGCTAAAATGTGCTCTAATTCATGTTTTATAAGTCCTAGAAGGTTGTTCAATGGCTCATTTTAAAGTTGATTTAATGAGCTTTAATTTGATACCAAACTTGAAACATATTGGTGAAAATATTTTTTTTTTTTTTTAGAGTTAACACTCAAAAATTTGTTTTTGAAAAATTTTTGAGATAGTGTTTTTTGAAAATTTTGAAAATTATATATCGTTTTTATTGTAATCTATCCAATATATCATAAAAATTTCAAAGTGGGATTGGCAGTTATGATAAAAATACTTCACAGTGGTTCAATATTTTTATGGATTCTGGCATATCGGCTATGGGCAATTTACTACACATCCAAAAAAGAAATAAATATCATTCCAACATATATTTTATTTGCTGTAAGATTATGCACATTAATTAAAGAACAAAATTTAAAATAACTTACCCATTTTAGCATTAGAAATTTTTACACTCAAACGTAAATGACGTAATTTAACAACATATTCAAACACATATACACGGGTATATGTGGAAACCATTCCATTCACGTTCATATTCTTCTTGTGTTGAATAAATGAAATCTAAATTTTTTATATTTTCTTTAGCCCAGTCATAATCTCTTCATTGTATACCATATGAAGGCTTGCGGCTAAACATTTAAACACCATCACATACATTTTTCCCATGTGAAGATGCAAAGAAATTTCATTCTGCTTCAACAGAAAAGTCAGTTCTATGATGACAGAGGTTAACAAAGTTTGATTTATTTTTGTACTGATGCTGCTTCTCCATCTGAAAAATAATGAATCTTTTCAAGTTCAATTGGCAGTTTTTGCTTTAGGACACAAGAAGAATATGAACGTGAACAGTGTAACGGATCGAGTTTGTTACATCTTTTCCCATTTTCCACCCCTTTCCTTTTCTTTCATTTTATTAAACATATCTTGGATTTTGGAAATATCTTCTCATTCATTTATCTCTCCAATCCTTACCCCAAACGCTTCTTTGTCTTTTAAAAGCAGTTGTCTTCCAGATGCTTCTAATGCTCCCATCTAGCTTCTCTTTCATCTTCACTTTATGGCCTCCTTTGTCTTTTCCTTCCACCTTTCAGCCTGTTCACACATGTTTTCTAGTCGAAGTAGCATCATGTGACGTCACCAGGGAGAAGAATTGTGAAATATACATGAGCAGAGAGCGTCCGAGGAGGGCAGACAACCATTAAATATTGCTGCCCCTCGGACGCAGACGATCTGAGGTCAGGTAACCCTAGCTAAGAGAAACTGCTTTGCTCTTTCTCTGCAGCAGCCGATCCCTTCCTGGGCAATTCGAGAATATCGTTGCGCCAGCTTGAGCGTTCTGCTGAATCCTCGAGATTGTATAATGAAAAGACTTAGCTGTAGAGAAAATCGGCAATTTCGTCTGGATTGCCTGTTCCCATCCCCGAAAGAGCAGGCTGAGAACCACTGGAAACCCAGGAGGCAAGACCAAGCTGTAGTGTCGCTGCCATAAAGATTATCGTTGCACCAGCTTGAGCGTTCTGCGTGTCTTTGGGCCGGCATAACAAAGAAATGACGTCACCTCCTCAGGTTACCTGCATCCGTCAGAAAATTGCTCTTCGGATACTTAAAGAGTGCAGACTAAAGTCAGAACTCTGAACTCCTTCCTCAATCCAGATTATCCTACGAACTGTGCGTGATCGTCTGCGGACTCTGAACTGTCGAATCGACTCAAAGTGTGAACAATATATACATCTCTTAGTGATAGGATTGTGTGTATCATCGACTTGGATATTAGAGAAACCCTGGGATAATGTATATATCCATGTATCTTCATCTATAATCATTCCCTTTTATGCTAATCTATCTGTAAATATATATATTCTTTATTAAATGTGTCATATCATTTCCTAAACTAGTTATCCTGCTTTCCTATTTTATATTTACTTGTTCCCTGACACAGATTCTTAACTCGATAGCGCTGAGAGTTGGACGCCTTGGGCAAGGCCGCGGCTGGCGAATCTGAGTGGGGGCCTCTCTGTTTACAAACAAACCCCTCCCTACACTACAGACAAGCGCCGTTGCCCCTTATTTAATCCTTTTCTTGATTTATACATTTGCTTTCTAGTTTTTGGGCCCAGCACTAAACGTTTTACAGATAAATTAAGGGACTCCACTGTGCTTAAAACTCTATCAACCCTTTCAGGACGTGTGCGCTCCTAAACAACGGATAGACGTTACAACAGATACTTTTGAAAGTAAGATTAGAAGAAGCCAAAACAGTTAAAGGAACTCAACAGTTTCATTACTATCAACCAAAAAATGAAACCAGAGTTTTGGTTAAGACCTATTCCTTTTCAAATGATTCAAAAGAGGAAGTTGTTTCAGTAAATGATGTTGACAGTGACTTGGATTTGAGTGAAATTGTTTGTTTTGTCACATGTATGTATGACAATGAATGGTGGTTAGGGTGTGTGTTAGGATTTGAAAATGATGGGGTTAAAATAAGTTTTTTAGAGCCCCATGGACCTTCTCCATCATTTAAATATCCTCGTTCGCCAGATGTACTAATCGTTAACAAAGCTGATCCTACAACACAAACTGGAAGAGTATATAATCTGACAGAGTTTGACGGTACAAAAGCAACAAAAAAGCTCCTTTCCAAACTGAAAAAGTTAAAAAAATAGTGATTAAGATGTGTTACATATACAGAAAACTGTGGTGTGTAAATTTTGATAGTTAAAAAAAATTCCAATGTTCACCTACTAAGATTTTTCTTTGTTGAATCTGATTTTCATCTTTGCTAAAGAAGAATTTGGAATGGTTTCCACATACGCCAGTATATGTGTTTGAATATGTTGTTAAACGTCATTTACGTTTGACTGTAAAAATTTCTAATAATTTCTTTAATTAATGTGCATAATCTTACAGCAAATAAAATATATGTTGGAATGATATTTCTTTCTTTTTTGGGCGTGTAGTAAATTGCCCATAGCCGATATGCCAGAATGCATAAAAATATTGAACCACTGTGAAAATCTGAGATGATTGGGTTGAGTGCCTTGTTGGTTTGACGTGGAATGACCCATATAGATTGTAATGTAATTGTGTTTTCTTTGTTAAATTAATTTGACCAGAGTAAATACAATCCTCAGACGTTTAAAATTCTTTCTAGAAAAGTGGCATTTAAGCATTCTTTTTTTTTTTTTTTTTCCTATCCATACAATGAATAATTTGAACAGCAACAAGAATATACATAAAGATACTTGCAAAGCGTGTGGATATGTCATGGAATTATTTACAAGGAAGATGAATTTAACATTTTTATTCAACAGTATAAAACAAAATTTAAATTAAAAAAGTTCTTATCGTATTCCATTTAAAAAATTTACAAATCACTGCTGTCATCATCACTAAGTTCTTCTGAAAGCTTTAGGCATTCTTTAACTTGAACTTTTCGTGGAATGATATCTGAAAAGGAATAAGCTCTGTTAGAACACATTTAAAAATATCTATAATTAAAACACTAGTCAACCGATATCTATAAAATATTTAACGTGCAGTTAAAAACAAAATAGTGCTTAATGGTTGGCGGTTTTATTATATATTTTTTTACATCACCCAAGGGGTTCTTAGGATACTCTAATATTTATCATATAATCAAGACTGTAAAGTATTTTTTATAAAAGCAATGATTGAAACATGAATCATTCATTCCAGGAAAATTGCTACGAGTCAATCCTAAAAAACGATTACTTATCTCCCTTACACATCAAACTGGGACTCTTAAATTTTGTTAAGGCAATGAATCAAAAATCAAGGAGTGAATACTTGTGGATCCTCAAATAAGAGATCTAATGTGGAAAAAGCAGATAACTATCATGAAGTAAATCTTAAATCAATTCTTTACTATATAAACAACAGCAGAATTCCGCCAAATAATCCAGAATTCTGTTTTCTCTCTTAAATATTAAAAATTTCCTGTAGAGTATATATATATTTCTGAATACATATGAAGAAACATCTAACAATCACAACCAAAGACTCTCTAGGACTAACATTCTTTCCTCAAAGACTTCGTAGTATTAGAAAACTGCTATTCTAATTTTTTTGAAAATTTTCAGCTGCAACTTTTGAGGATACAAGTTAGAAGACAGAATGGCTGTTTATGGCGTGAAGTGATGAAGTAAGGTTTATCTTCAGAATGAGGTTTGGATACACCTGGGGCTTCAGCTGTCTTAATGGAGAAGTTAAACCAAGTATTATCCAACCCACATAAGATTTTTTTTTCTTAAGTAAAACAGGCAAAATTTGTAGAAATATTTTGCAGAAAAGGAGGAAAAGAGCCGTAAAGAAGAGAAATAGTTACAAAATCATCACTAATGGAAATATATTTCCTAATACTGTGATTTAATTTCACTTCTTTGCCTCATTTCAAAAAAAAATAAAATTAAATATAAAATCAGTACTTTTTTTTTGTTTTTTATGAAATTGATTTCAGTGAAAAAGGAATTCTTATATTTCTATTTATCATTCAATAAATGGTAACGGGAATGACAGCCCAGCAAAAATATCTTCGTTGTAATCAAATCACTTCAAGCATTCGTCTGTTTCTCTTTATCGTTATTATCCAAAGACGGCAATACTAATAACATAGACATTTCTCTAAAAAGGATTTTATTATGAAGGTTGTTCAAAAAGTAATAAGACGGGTCTCTCTAACTCAAAGGAAACATTTATTTGTCAATTTCTACAAATAAAATACTTGTGACCATCCTTTCCCAATATGTTAATTCAACTCTTGGCATGGGATGTAGCACAATAATGTTAAGGAACTTAAACTTTTATTATTCAGAAATGGAACAGCTTCCCTACTGCAGTGGAAGCAATAGCTAATAAACTTTTAATAGCTTAAGTTTATGCTTCGATCTTTGACAGTTTAAGAATTAATTTTGAATATTTATTCTGACCACCAGAAATCACTATATCATAATATGCAATGATGAAACAATACATAAAAAGAAATTAGAAAAAACACATTTACTAGAATATTAAAGCAATAAGGGAAACACCACACCTATAAAGCTTTTCAAAATATATATATATATATATATATAAAGTATATTAAAAAAAAGGTATAATTACATATGATTACCAAATTGTTATAAATAAATCTGACTCTTAGATACAATCCATGACACTCCATTTAATTTGGCAAACCTGTCAACGCCCTGACATTCTTTTAAAAACTGAAACTTTTTTCTCCCTCTCTGTTGCTTAGCAACTCAGGCTCATAAATCTTGAGAAAAGAAAAGTCATGTGATACAACATTTGCCACTCAACAAATTTACAACACTGATGATGTCATAGCATAAAACTGTCCTGTTCAGTATGTAATTATATCTTTTTTTTAATATATTATACATATAAAAGCTTTATATGTTGTTTCCTTATTGCTTGTGTTATTCGATGGCTCACACATGCTAAATATCAGATTTAGAATATTGAAGGTGAAGAAATTCAATATTAAGCAAAGATGAGAGAACATTGTTGCCTCGGTCAGTGAAGTTCAACAACATTAGAGAAAGAATCCTATAGAAATCTTTGGTAGAAAGGAATTGGGCAGAGGTCAAATAGGGAGGCAAATGTCTGTTCTTGCTAATGGATGTGTCTACACCTGAATATTTCCAAATAAATAGAACAAGCAACCTGAATGAAACAAACAAGTAGGATCAGCCATATTTAACATGCAGTTGCTAAATCCAGATATGTAGACCAAAAACACATTTAATAACTAGAAATGCATCACAGGTTCTAAGGAGCCAGATTTTCTCCTCTTCCTCAGATGACAAATTTGAAACAAGAAAAGCCTGTTAGTTGACGTCATCGTATTCCACAACGGACATCCCTTGTTTCATTTTTTTTGTCATCAGCGGAAGAAGAGCGAATCTGGCTCCTTGGAACATGTGCTGAATTTCTAGTTATTAAATGTGTTTTCATACTTTGTGCCTTTTTGGTCGACATATTTAAACAATTCACTCCGTTCATCTTGTTCCAATGGATATAACAGATATATTCTTATTAATTTTATACATTAGGTAAAAAGAGAATAAAATACAAAAAAAAAAGGTAAAAATGAAATTTATAAAAGCTTTATTAATAAATACAATGATAAAAAAATTAAAAGAAAACAGCTACAAACTATAGAAATCAAACTGAAATTACCCAAAGGAAAAACAAAATAAACCAGAAAAATGAAGAAGTGAAATTCTCCTACTAATGAAGGAATCTGTTTGTTTTTATTTTTTCTCAATGTTTTCATTAATCTTTTGTAGGTTATTAACAATAAAAATATGATCATTTTAAAATAATGATAATATATACTGTTTAGAATCAGAGCAGCATTTGATCCTAATACATCATTTTTTTTTCTTAAATAATAAATTACTATAGTGCATTACATTCTATTGATTTTTATGAAATAACATACAGCAACATTAACCATAGCTTTATTATTTTTTTTAAAAAAATTAAAAAGGTATTAATGTTCATGCAGTTAGGTTACCAACAATAAACTTAAAAGGATTTTAATAATCGATTGTAAATAAAATGAAATACAGTAAAACCCCGTTATTACGCTCGTCAAGGGACCATGAGCTACAAGCGTAATAAGCGGGATAGCGCTATAGATGGGAAATGATTTATGAGATGGGGAAACGTTTAGGCACCATTTTACAGGGAACATACATGATTCTGCAATAGATATACTGCAAATATGAGCTTATTTCCTATTAAAAAGATCTTTGATTGTGGTTTGCCGTGTGTGTGTGCCACTGTTATGAATTATGACATTTTCAGGTAACTATTAACATCAATTGATACACCACTAGGAGCAATACTAATATATTTTCGGACCAGATTTAGTGCACACTACTTTTTTACATTTGCAACAACCCTTCGCTGCATCGGTAATTGCATCCCTGTTTTTTGTTATTGTTCGCAGATGAACGAGGGAATTCCTAGAGATTCTGCGAAATCCTTCTGACTTCTGTAGAATTCTTGTCGTACTTACGGAGAATTTGCAATTTTTCACTTATAGAAAGGGATTTCCGCTTCGACATTTTGCACAACTGTATCACAGACTCGCAACTTCAGAGAGTTCAAGGATTCCCTCCTATCAGGGAAAAAAAAAAGAATCTTTACAGTATTATATTTCTTTTCGAGACAAAATTTCCGATATAAAAAAGCGCTACAAGCGGGATTTGAAGCGTTATAAGAGGGTAAAAGTATACAGAGATATATAGAAAATTCTAGGGACCGTATAAAAGGAGCGTAAAGAACGGGATAGTGCTGTAAGCGGGAGCATAATAACGGGGTTTTACTGTATCAAATAATAAAGAAAATACATTTGATAAAACTAAATTTTAATTATGTTACTTTAATGCAAAAACCTTCAAAACTATAATGTTAAAAACCATTTGATTAATAAAACAATTGAGAATATTTATTTATAATTATCACTTTTTATCCTAAAATATTATTTGTTTTTAAACATTAACTTCTGTCCCTGTCTCACATTATCTTTTGCCAAACAACCTTAAAGCACTAAATCCCCATTTCACCCGAACACAAACAATACCTAATCCTTTTGAACTAAACCTATTTACCATCAAGAGGTAGAAAGTTCATTCAGACACTTGCCAAATTACACACAGAGATTACAAGTTAATAGAAGATAAAAAAAAAAGCTTTGTACAATTAAATAATAAACTCACATATGAATATCTTAAACTGACATTATTATATCTAATTAGTCTTGTAATTTGAATATTGAATTCTTTTAAGCTAATGTAGCCCAGAACCAGTGTTTTTGGATTGATATGTAAAGGGTTATAAATCCAGGTCTCTTTCTAAAGTAAAGACTGTTCTGAAAATCGTATACCCTATCAAAATTGTCCCTGGGCTCATAACACCAAGAACTTACAAAAACCACCAAAGATAGGGAGGTATTCTTCGACCCATTATTGACTGATTCAAGGATCCCAAACTGGGGGCTTCTCAGCATGCTTTAACTCTCTTGATTACATCAAGTAGAAATTTAGGAGCCCGGTTTTCAGAATCAGTAAATTGTAATGTAATGTAGTTCATCTGCATTTGTTTTTAGTCAATCATTGTTAAATAAATTCACAGATTTATTTTTTATAAAAACTTTTTTGATCAATATTGGATGACCACTGGCGAGGCCCTAAGGTTTGAATTCTAATGAATCAATCCCACTGACAAGGTGTCAGTTCTTCAGAATTTGACAAACCAAGAGTTGTTAGACTGAAGAAAATCATTATAATATTGATGCAGTTGATTTTCATTAACTTATTATGTACTGGATTTATTTGGATAGTTTTAAAAATTTAATCGTTCTATGATACGAAAAATTTTAGTTTGATAACTCATCATTAAGTCTTAAAATTTTATAAACAGGAGTTTTCATGACTTATAAGTAGTAGTTATTATACTTTATTCTCCACTGCGACTCTTATTTATCCTTATAGGTAATTAATTTGTCTAGGAAATAAAGAGTGATCTCTAAGAAAAGATATTAAAATGACTGAAGAAACTTCATCAGCCACAATTGCTAGAATTCCAATCTATAAATAGATTAACAAAATTTCAAGTTATTGTTTTTATTTCTATAATTGATCAGTTAAGCTAAGTGATCTGAATTGACTAAAATTCTCACAGATCAACTACACTTTAGGCCCTTAAGATGAAGCAAAGCCCAACTGATTTCAAGGAATCAAAGTCTTTGAAACAGTTTTCAGAAATCTTTGAGAGAGAGATATTTTGGGAAGAGTTCTTGTTAAATTTATGACATCTTTGATTAGAAACCAGCTCCCATTGTGTCAGTTTAATAGATCTCCATTTAGGAATTCAGGCAAGCTACATTTACCCAGTCAAAGAAAAAGACTACTTCTCAACAGTAAAGATTATTATTGCAACAGATGTGCTTTTGCCACAAAATATAGCATTTATAACAGATTTCCAAATAATTATAACAGAAACAATTGAAAAACCTTTATGTCCCACTGGTGTTTTTGAGAATCGTTACTTAGATGCTGGAGACTGACTTGATAAGAAATAAAGACTGTCCTTTATTACTGCAACTGTCTTTTTTGATTCCAGAGGAATGTTTTTCTTGGCAGTTTCATATTTGTTACCTAGAAGACTACAGGGTGAGCCATAAGTCATGATCAGATGTATTATATATATGGTGTTCTACAAAATAATGAAATGCAAAAAAAGAAAAAATCAAAACCTTTATGAAACTCAAGAAGATACAGTAAATAACAACAATATGACAGTAATAACATCGATACTGGTGTCACTGCACCATTAGTTGCCTTACTTCTGTAGGTTGACAGTCATTTTCATGAAGACAATCTCTCCTCATAAATCTGCAACAGAGTTTTGAATCCCATTAAATTTTTCCTTCGCATAGAACCACAACCAGTTGTCACACATTGTCAGATAAGGATTTGCCAGAGGTCACTTGAGAGATACATCTTTTCCAAACCACACTGGAAACTGGGTGCTTAGTGAATGGGAGTCCAGTATCTTCATCTTGTTGAGGAAATGACGATATTAAGACAACGAACTCTGTTGAGTTCTGGGAGCAGCAAATACACCAGACGTCTTGAAAAAAAAAATAGCCTCATGATAATTTCACTGGTAACTCTAGACCATACAATAACATGATGGAGACATTGCTGAAGTCTTCAGAATAACGACGCTTGTTCTTAGATGAGAAATAAACATTCCAAAACAGAAGCTGAGATACACCGCATATTCATCTCTCATCATAACTTTACAACAAGATCAGAAAAGCAGCCATTAAGGTTCCAAATGTCTCACGGTGGCGAATTCAACATACTGAGAACTTAGGTGATTGAGGATTGTGACACTAGTATGGACATTTATTATTGTCCTATTGGAGTCACTTAAAGCATCATGTCACACCAGATAATACAATATCCAATCGTCACTTATGGCCCACGCTGTAAATTTCTGATTGACTGGCAAAAATTCTTGTCTGTTTTGTTCTCAAAAACTACATACTGCAGACATAATACAGTCTTCCCATTTCTGTGTGTCCCAAGTCATAGGTTTAACTGAAGTCAGTTCTTCAAGAAAGACACTTATCAGTGCAGAAACAACCTCATCCTATTACTGAAATTGGCCAGAACAGGAGCTTAGCTAAATCTCTTGTCTCTAAGCAACTAACTATAAGTTGTTTAATAGTAATGAATATAAATTCCTCATTTTTATTTTTTTTCTTTCAGAGAAAATTTAATTTTGTTGGGGGAAGATTTGGATTATATTCGATTAATTATATGGAAAGGGAGAGAGAAAGAATCATAGAAGATAAAAAGATTTATAAAATTAAATAAAGAACATATGAGTCATTTATTTTGAAAGAGACCTAAGTCCATTTTTCAATTTTTTTTTTTGTTAACTCTGTCGCTGTATACTCAATTGCAAAATGTGGTCTATAACTGCTAACGTGGAATTTGCTCACGTTACTACAGTTAACAAAAAAAAAATTGAAAATGGGCTTAGGCCACTTTCAAAATAAACGGCTCCTATATCACATACATTAAACCAACATTTATTATTAATAATGGTGGGTCCAATAGTCAGTGTTTAGGCTCTGGACTGCAGATCAGAGGGACGCAGATTCAATTCCCGGCAGTAGTCAGGATTTTTTCAAGGTTATTTTTCCTCCCTAGGGTTCACCCAGCCCTCTGTCAAATGGGTACCGAGTTTCTTACTTGGGAGTTAAAGGCAGGTGGGCATTGGGTTGATCCTCAACTAGTCCCGTTGGTTGAGAATCGCTGGGAGTCTAAACCTCCAAGGACCTGCATGGCCTTTTACAGATATTATTATTATTATTAATATTGTACTTATTGTTAATTATTAATGTATTAATTTCATACTAGAATAAGCTGATATAATATAAAGCCTGAATTTTTGGAATAAAAACCAAAAGTTATCCTGGCTTCTTATTCTGAACTTGGAGTCTTTGCTGAAAATCACTGATGCGTTCTATGGGTAATTGGCTTGCTATCAAGTTAGGAACGCTGATCCATTGGTGAGCAATTCAAAGCAACATTTGAAGTCAATCTAATCTCCTGCTTTGATGGCCCAGCATGTTTTGGTAATCAATTAGAAGTCAGCTCTCAATAAACTAGATTGTTTATTTGTACTCGATTTCATTCATCTGTGTTTAAGTCATTCCATGTGACATCACCTAATGGTGTTTGCATGACCATTTTTAAAAATTCTGTTTTTTTGCAAACATTGGATTTGTAATTTATAAACAAATTTAGAAAATACTTTTCTCATCTAGTTTTTCAGGAGCAGGCATTTTTCAAATATACTGCACGTCACTTTTTCTGTTTTCAAGCATTTACAAAAATCACTGATTACTCAAGACAGTTTTTAAATAAAGACCCGAGGTAAAAAGGGAGGTGCTTCTCAAACATCAGGCTACATTTACTGTCCAACACCTTAGTACACTTAACACTAAGGAAAGTAAATATTTGAAAGCCTTTAAAATCATTTTTTTAAAGCATTAAAACGTTAGAACTATTCTAAGTTTTTAAATATTTTATATGTCTTTAGTTAGGTAGCTGCAGATTATATTTTCTGATGCATTTAAGTAAAAAAATTAAAATTGGCAAAAAAAGAGAATAAATTTCATTTGCTTATTTGTTTCATTTAACTAAACAGATTTTTAGTGCTATTCTAGGAAGGTTGCAACTTGCTATACACAAAAACGACAATTCAGGATTGAGCTCAAATACTTATTATTATCAAGTTATTTAATGCTCAGCTTGAATCTTAATATATTTGAAATGGACAGCAAATAATAAAATATATATTTCCAAAAATATATATTTAACGAAATTTAATATATCAATAGTTAAGTGGCTAGTATTATTGAACTGATCTGATTCTGCTCAAACCTTCCAATATATTACTACCAATGGACTTTACCTTGCAGAAATTCCATTGTGTTACAACTCTTGACCACTTCGACTAATTCACTATAGTTGAGTTGATTCGTGTCTTCACTGTGACTCGATGCCAAAATAACCAAATGCTGAACAAATAACTCCTAGAGATCAAAAAATGAGAAAAAATTAGACCTTACATTCTCAATTACTCTTTAGCTAAAAACAACAATCATTTTGAGAATCAGTTGAAATTATTTTGAGTTCTGACTTTGAGGGGAGAAAAAAAAGCCTAATTTCTAAATGAAAATAACATTATTTATTTATTTATTCAAATTCTCAAACATTAATTTCTGTTATTCCTAATGACAATCTTAGAAGAAAAGACCCTTGAGCAGGGCCCCCACAAGGCGGGGGTCAGTTGGTCCCTCAGCACCGGGGCCCGGACTGAGGTCTACAGTCTGTTTATTGTGTAAAACAGTGGTAGGTCCGTTTTTTCCTTGGTTGTAAATTTGGAGATTCTGTTTTTTTTTTTGGTTGTCGATTTGGAGATAAGGTAGAGGTAGCCCTTATCTTACAAAAGTCTGCCTACCCCTGGTGTAGAAGTATTAAATCGTGTGGTATTTTCGCGATATTTTTGGCTAAAGAATTATGATTTTGTTGATAACATGGGGGGGGGGGGGGAAGAAGGCCTGGTATTGCATTTGATACCTGGGCCCAGAATTTGATGGGGGGGGGGGGCCTGCCCTTGAGGTCAAGTATCTCTGTGAAAATTTGGTGCTCAGGCAGTCATGATGTGATTCATTAAATTAAACATTTAAGACAAATATGACAACCTTCTTACAATTCAGGAGCATTAGAAGACAAAGGTTAGCCTTAGAATTAGTGTAATTATGAAGCTTGACAACGACCAAGAACAAATATCTACATAAGACTGACTGAGTTAAGAAAAACAGTAGAACATCATTTATAAATCAAAAATCTTTTATTTTAGTTGCTACTAGAAATAAGAAGAATAAATCCAGTAATTATCCTCTATGAAGTAATATGTGATTGCAATTCAGTAAAGGACAGGTCTAAGGAGATACAAAATGCTCACAGCTGCTGAGGAGAGAACAAATGAATAAGCTTATCTAGTGTTTTAATCACAAAATTACTCTTCAATGAAAATCCGATGTTCAAACAATTCAAGGAAAATGTTAAGTAAAGCTTTAAGAGCTGTCATCTTCCTTTCACTGCTAAAACAAAATAAAGATTTGATAAATGACTGAAGACTTGACTGGATGCAGGAAATTAGCAATTGGTGAAATGAAAACATAAGTAAATAGTTAGGGATATTTTTCAGGGCATTCAAATCATTATCACTATTTGATCTATGTAATATAGTTAATGGAAAATAAACATGTCTCATTGTATACTCATATCTCAATAGGAACAGTCCTAAAATAACTGCTCTCTCTACCAAAAGGTTTAATCAGTAATAACTAAAGATTAGATACTAATTCCATCTCCATCCCAATCGTATTAGCCTTTTCTTTTTGTTCTTTTACTTATATTTAAGCTTTAGCAGTCCGACAAACAGCTATCAATTGCTTGAAACTGAAATGTATTAAATGTTTAACTTTAGTGCATTATTGTGTTATGTTAGATTTAAAGTACACACAAAAAAAGCAAGACACTGTATCGGCATAAGAATGGCTATATTTGCTCAAAAACTGATTGCTTCTCAAGGAAAAATGCTGCAGTGTTGAAGGATGGGAGATGTTTAAGGCACTAGAAGAACAAAATCCTATCAATCATTAATATAAATTTTCTATGTTACCCAAAATCTGAACTATTACAATTTCAAGAGTAGAATAGATTCCAGCTTGATTCAATCCCAGTCAGGGAGTTTTTCCAGATTCAATCTTTGGAAAAATGGGAGTGGGTTTCTTTCTGGGAATTAAAAGACAGATGAGCATCAGGTTCATTCATTAGGAAATGCTATGCAGATGCTTTGGTCTGGATTTAAACTTGATCCTGGGGATTAGAGTCTGCTGATATTAATCTAGAATTTATATTAATTATAATAATTGAAATTTATACTAAGATTAAGTCTGACCCTAAGTGGATGAGCTGGTAGTAATGTAGCAAATCATCCAAAACAAAACCTTCATTTGTTCATATAATGGATGGTAGCTTCTTTGAAGTAATCAAAGTGCACTCAAAGATGATACACTGTTAAAGTCACGAAAATTCCCAGTAGTATCAAATTGCAAAAGACCGAGTTGAAGAGTAGCTGTACCTACATTTGACTACCTAGGGGATCGTTTAGTCAAATAGAAAGCAACATGTTTGATCAAATAAGAAAATACCCGTCCGTCAATGAAAATATAGCATTACAAAAGTAGGTTTGTAATGACCCAATGCAACAACCGAAACTATCTTACCATCTCAATGGTTGATTACAATCAATGGCTGTACGATCAAATAGCACCACCTCAATATTTACACTTTATATTGAAGGTCAAAACTGAACATTAATTCTCAAATTTCCCATGATTAAGAATGTTGAATGAATGATATTTTTAATAACTGCCCTCTAAAAAAAAAAAAAAAAAAAACTAGTTGATTTCTCTCAGGCTTTCAGTAATGTGAATGAATAAGTTAAGATAAACATTAAACAAAATAAAATTCCCACCACAGAATTTACAATGGATACAATGCCTGGAAACAAAATAGTTCTTTAAGGTAACGCAACCAATTGGCAAAGTTTACGTTCAAGTCTAGAAAAATATAAAAAAAATATTCTATCAACGATTTCGGTTGTTGTTGTTGTTTTTTAAACAATGAAAATTCTAGAATATCTATTATAATAAATAATAAAAAAATATAAGCGAATGTTGAGCCTTTTTTTTACTTTCAATTTTCATCTTAAGGTTTCCTTTTCACAAACCAATATTTCCTCAAAAGAAGAAGAATGTTTCTCACCGTTGCTTTGGAAATTAAAAATACCGATTCATTACTTATACTGGCTACTTCAGGTGAACTTTTCATAATCATTCTTATTCTCGATAAAGGTAAAGTCACTGATTTCGTAGTCGACAAACTCATGTTGTTGTTGTTCCAGATCCTCATTCACTTCCGGTTGGAAACCCTTTCCTTTTTCCGGTATCTTAAAATAGAATTTTTGTTTTTTTCTTAATTTTTTAGATATTAACTATTTCATAAAATAATGTATAATTATTAGTATTTTTTTAAACTAAATTCTAAATTTCTATTTCTTGAATTTTTTTTTCTTTCAAGAGGTACGAAGGGAATTCGTAAAACCAATTACATCTAAAAAAAAAAAAAAGCTTAGTATTTCATTAAAGTAGAATTTAGCAAAAATAAATTCCTTTCAATTGATCTTGATAGATAATATAAAACTAATACAATTAAAATGTTTGTAAAATTTCAGCTCGATTTCCACGAATCCCTTCGGAGCTCTTCTCACTGAGATCGACGGACGACGACGGACTGAATTTGGTCGAGTAAAGAAAGAATCTCTTTACAATTCTATGGTAATTTTATTTCGTTCATAATTAGAGATTAGAATTGGTAGATTGTAGGAACTGATGTTGATTCTTGGGATGTAATTGATTATACGTGTCTGACTGGGATTTAGCTCTCTGGAATCTCTTTTGAGCAGCTGGTGCACGTGGCTGACCGGGTTCTGCATCTTCTTCGCAGCAATTCCTTATTGTCAGATGGAGACTCAAGAAACGACATCTGCAACACTAAAATCACGATGGACGCAATTAGTCAAAGTAGAAACACTAAGGAACACCGACGGATGGATTTTTTTGGAGCTTTTGCTTTTTCCTTTGGCAAATGATTTGTGGCATTCATTAGTTTCCCAGAATATAGCGGGAAAACTATTTTAAGACTTGGAATTCGTTCCCGACTTATTCTCAACAGAATTAATTCTGTAAAAAATATCAGTTTTATTAAAAAGAAACAGTTCCGTGTGTGTTTAGAATACGATTGTACAGGATATAGGGAAGGGATGATGATGAAGAAAAGAGGAAGAATCTATTTTACAAATATTAAATCTGTTCGTTTAAAGAGAATTGGATGACCCACAAATAAAGTAAAAGGGTTGGATCTACAAGATTATTCACAAGAATGACGTTATTTTGAGCTAATTAATATTTGAAGCAGAAAAAGAAACTAATCATTTCAAAAAATCTATTATTGCACCACTTCAACTTACCAACAGACTTAATCAAAAGGTACAGGGCAACATATATTTTGCAACAGTCAACTGAACGCCGAGAATAGCATTTAAACACAAACAATTGCTTCATTAAAGGAAAATTTTAAACTATGCGCATGTTCATTGGCATGATCATATAAGCTGTTATCAAATGGACTCAGGAATAGCTGCATCAAAATTGAGGAATTAAGAGTTCCGAAGTTATAAGGGAAGACAAAACCATTGCGATACTGGAATATCAAGTAATTTCTACAATCACTGACAAAAGGTAAAAAAAAAAAAAAAAAAAAAAAGAGGGGTTGGATGGTTCAGTCTATTTTTTCATATACAGACACAACCTCATATGACATAATTAAAACTGGATAGAATCAGACCTAATAAAATGAACTGGCATATTCCATTATGTCATGCACCTAATGGCTTGTATTGCAATTTAGTCTTGAAAACAATTCCAATCTTTTAGATTGTGTAAAAAGCTTTAAGGTACCCTTCCGCTCACTTGCTGCAGCAGCAAGTAGGGGAGGTGTTGCTGCAGGGATGTTTTTCGCTGCGCAGCAGCTACCCTTCCCTTCACTGGCTGCCGCCCTCTGCTGGGGGGTATTTTCTCCCTTCTTCGACCAAAGTAGGGGTTGCAAAACTAATCAATTCAGTCAACTTGGACAAGAGACAATATGTAGCAATTTTAGGAATATGATTAAAAACCAATATTACTTTAGAATAAAAATTTATGTATCTATAAAGTTATTTTAATTTGAAATCTGATGATTGAAGTTTATAGTTCCATGTATAAAGATTAAAAAAAAAAAAGACAACAACATTTTGATTTATATTACATTTGCTATTTACAAAAGAATATTTTTATTCCTATAATTTCGGAACAAGTATTTGCTAATGGTTCTTATTTGCAATTTATAAAAGATTATTTTTTTCCCTATAATTTACGAATAATTTTTTGCTAATAGTATTCCTTTGTGATTAAAAAAAGAGGGACTGGAGGGGAAAGACAATTAAAATTTTCCAAACCACAGTTGTAGCAATTCAAACCTTGCAAACATAATAAGAGATGGACAAAAAATTCGTAAATTACGAAAGGATTTTTTGAAAATAAATAAATAAATAAATAAAATGTTATTTTGATTTAATATAATCCATTAAAATAAAAAGGTGACTATGTGAAAACCTTATTAAATTTTCTCATAGTGAAATGCATTTGTTTTGATTTTTTAGGCGCTTTTTATTTTTGGAGAAATCTTTTAGTGAGTTTTTAATTTTTATACAGCTAGTTAGTTGGGCATTAGATGTTAATGATTTCCTTTTTTAACTTGATTATAAACGATTTTTTTCATCAGGAAACATATCTTCTCATTTTATGTGAATACATGAATAATTAAATGTTATTTTTATTTAATATAATCGATTGAAATAACAAAATAAATATATAGATTATTAAAGAAATATCATATTCATTAACTGAACGTATTGTTTTTAAATTTTGAAATATTAAAAATGCATTTGTTTTCATCCATAAACTCTTTCTTCTGACCACTTGCTGCATGCAGCAGCCAAGATGGTTGCTCATTTTTTCCTTCCTTTTCGACTGCAGCCCTTCTGCTGCTCTGACGCCATGTGCAGCAGCAGTGAACGGAAGGTTTGTATTGAAAATAGAAGGGACAACAGAGGGGCAGTCAAGGTTGCCGCCCCAGGGCTGCAGTCGCTGTTCTGCAGCAGAGAGCGGAAGGGTACCTTTAGTAAAGCTGTTCGGATTTTTAGCTGTAATTTTCATTTCATTAAGGTTGTGAGTATGGCAATTATTTGTTTTTTTTTCCAATGAATAATGGTGATTACCCATTGCAGCACTATGTATTTGCTCAACTATAGGCACTGACCTAGCATATGGCATCATATTAAAAGTTGCTATCTCGTGCTGTTACTAAGTTTTTTAAATGAAAATTTTTTACCAATAGGTAAGCTTCAAATGATTTTTGATGTTTAGCAGTTTTAGCATGAAGCATATAATTAGAATTTTGTTTAGGCTAGGTTAAACAAAAGTGGAGGAAAAAGTCATATATATTTTAAGTTGATCTGTAATAAAAATTGAACCAAATATTAACAAAATAATCCAAATATTTTTTGATTCACCTTCAAGTAGACAAACAATAAATATAAAATTTGAATGCACTCTGTTTCCCATTAATATAAGAGATTTTAAAAGTTTGGGAGAGGTTGACAAAGTTTTTAAAGTTCAATTAGTATTCTGTGAAAATTGCGTTGTGTAAAGACAGCTTCAACCCACAGTAAAAACTGAAAGCAGAAGAAAAAAGCAACAATCAGGGTTCTCATGATGTATTTTTTAATATTTCTATGAAAAATAGAAAAATGATGAAAATGCACAATTGTTTGCTTTCACGCCTTGAGCCATCATTGACTGGAATCTGGGACGGCCGTTTCATCCTTATTAGGACTCGTCAGCCAGATTTACCCTTGATAATCAAGCTCAGAATGCTTGAAAGGACATTAAACCTTCTTACATATTAATTTTTCACCCAGGCGTTTGGTTTATCCTTTTTTTAAATGCCTTTTGTGCCCAGCGCTTAGCGAGCCAAGGTAATTATGCTGGGGTGGTCACAACGATTTTTTTTATTGTTGTTTGCTTTTGCGGAGTCCCACTTCCGAGAGCGGAGAAGGATCCATTGGCTTTCACATGTTCTGAGCTTGAATATCGAGGGTAAA
This sequence comes from Thereuonema tuberculata, assembly GCA_023159025.1. Taxonomy (NCBI): domain Eukaryota; kingdom Metazoa; phylum Arthropoda; class Chilopoda; order Scutigeromorpha; family Scutigeridae; genus Thereuonema; species Thereuonema tuberculata. The sequence continues at coordinate 535,706 of JAFIDM010000003.1, read as the reverse complement.
TCTGGCTGATAAGTCCTAATAAGGACGAAATAGCTGTCCCATATTCCTGTCGATGATGGCTCAAGGCGTGAAAGCAAATGATTGTGCATTTTCATAGTTTTTCTGTTTCCATGTTACACTTAATGCACATGTATTCATTTTACATATTAACATTTCTATGATCCTCTATTTTGAAATTGATGAAATTCAATGACAGAAGCACATTATGAAAAAAGTATAGTGGATTAGTAAACAAAAACAATGATGAAAACTTCCGGCAAACAGCATTTGGTGTTTTCGATTGTCCTGGGATGCTTAAAAGATTTGGAACTCTTAGGGCGGCACCAACTCTCTTGTCAAATTGGTTGTCAGTTCATAAGTTGTTAATCAGTCTTTAAATAAAAATGGATGTGCACCAAATACAATATTACAAAACTTAAGTGATGAGTTGTTGACGGCAAATCATGTTTCTAAAAGTGGCTGTGGTTGGTTTAATAACATTTAACATAATTTCTGCATCTCTTTTTGCATGCGTGAGTTCTTCTGAAAATTGCAGCTTCCATGAAGAAGAAGAAGAAAAACATGGGCAGAATTTTTCCTGTGAAGAGAAGAATTATCAAGGCAAGAACCTTCAAAGAAATTAGTCGTATTACACATTATTTTTGAAAGTTTTTAGTAGAATAAAAACATCTAATTCATTGTCAGAAACACAGGAATCGATTTCAATGAGTCTATGTCAGCCATCTTGATAGTGGTATACTATGCTGAGGGCTGATGGGAGTTTCTTGTTTGACAAATGATTCAATTGAGGAAGTTTGGACTGTTAAATTTTGATGATTCGTCAGCGATTTACCAACCAATGTTGGTTAAAGGGAGATTTGAACACCCATCATTGTTAATGAAAGCTTGGTGCACGCTGCCCTTAACATATTCAGATCGCTGCCCGTAGGTTCAACGGGCGGTTATAGATTACCCAAATTTACGTTGCTTGGCATTTCTATGAGCGCGAATTTCCCATTGCTTTGCTTCACTTTGGAAGGCATTTATTTGAGTGGCCTTTATACATCGAGATTGTATGTATATTTTTGTAGTTCAAATATACAGTGGTACCTCGACATACGAATTTAATTCGTTCCGTGACGATATTCGTATATCAAAAAAATCGTATATCAAATCAATTTTTCCCATAGAAATTAATGGAAATAGAATTAATTTGTTCCAGTGATAGGAATTTACCCCCACAAAAAAATAATTAACATGCTTTAAATACCAACCAAATATAGATTTAATATAAGATTAATACAATTTTTATTGTATGCATGATATAAATGTACTACAATTTTTTATTAAATGTACTATTTTTTTACACTAAGACTAATCACTATCACTGCCCCTCTGACGTCTGGACCTTTTGGCCTCGGTTGCAGTTGGTGTATCGCCACTAAGACGTGATCTTTTACAAAGGAAATGATCAAGAGAGATCTGTTTCTGTCTCTTTTTTAGAATGTTTCTAAAATGCGCAAGGCACGTGTTATTGAACAATGCACTGGCTCTCCCTGTAGACAATTTCTCCGGGTGCCTCTTTTCAACAAAATCGGATACTTCTTGCCACTTAGCAAGGATATCATGAATTTCACGTGAAGATAGCACCTCCTCTTTCTCGACCCGCTCCTCACTGCTGAGTTCCTGCATCACTTCTGAGTGCGTCATCTCTTGTAACTTCTTCAGCTCCTCCGTCATGAGTTCTTCTGCATGCTTCTGCACCAGATCCACAACATCTAGCTGTACTAGCTATTCGTATCTCAAAAATATCTTCGTATTTCGAGGCGTAAATTATACGAAAATTTTCTTCGTATATCAAAAAATTCGTTTGATGGGGCATTCGTATCTCAAGGTATTACTGTACACCAATAGGTAGGGTTTACTGTCGATAATATCTCGCGGAATTTTGGCAGAAGGCACAGAAGTGGACCAATGTCTGCACTCGTTTTGGAAGCCTTTGTCTAGTGTTTTCAGTGCATTTTGAAATGACTACATTTTTATATTGTTTAATATTATTTTTTTTTTCTGTTATGTCATATTCTATAATTTTTTTCCTAATAGAGATATCATGTAAAACTTTTTTTTGGTCTCAGTTTTAGTTTTTTTGTAACAAAATTTCTTGTTATTATAATACTTACAATAAAATCTAATATTCAATTTTGAAGACAAAGATTAGCTCTTTCTCACTGATCCAAAGTAATTTTCCAATTATACTTCTGTTTGAATACATACACTTTGAAAATGTGTGAAAATAGCACTATCTGTGGGGAAAACCAGGGGAGCGTTATTTTTTATTTCTTTAATAGCGTAAAAATGAGAGATGCAAAGAAGGTTCTAATTTGAAGTCAAGTGCAAAGAATTGAGAGCTTATAACTTCGAGAGTCAAATCCATTGGAAGATTTCATTATTTTATTATAAGTATTATTTTCTCATTCCTACTAGTAAGTTCTTTTTTATTTCTTTTTCCCTTTGTTTATCTTTGTTTAAAGATTGTCTTATGTGATTAATTTAGTGAAAAAAGAAATGTAAGCAAAAATTAAGACAATAAAAAAAACTTTTAAATTTGAAATAGCAAAGTAAACAAACATGAAGCTCAAATGTAAATTTCAACAATGAATTGAAATTAAATAATTTAATATTTTATTTTTAAAGCTTCAAACGAAAATTAAAAGTTTTATTTTGAATAAATTTAAATATTTAATTGCGATGACGTAATCGAGAGAAAGACATATAAACTCGAGTCAGCCTCGATTCCAGTTAGTGACAGACAGTGAGACAGAAACTGAGAGTCAGTAAGAAAATGTAAGAGTCACTCAGCGCAGTTATGTACCACAAGCGCAGTTAAGAATGTGAAGTGAGAACGCATTCATTCCAGGCGAGCGCAACGTAGAAGTTAGAGCACAGAAGTCACTTACAAGTTAGAAGTGGACAGTTACAAATCACAAGGTGAAAAGCCAAAAGCCAGAATATTATCTAAGAAAGAAATTATTAGAAAACAGAAGCAAGACTGACATAATAAGTGATACGACTCAATTACTCATACAGAAGCCACGAAGTTGAAAGCTCGAAACGAACGCGCCGATGCGGTCATGAACATAACCCGGTTCATTAATCGTAGTTAAAAGATGGCGCTACTTTAGTTTCCCATTAAAACATACAGGAAAGTTCTAGGTTTCTTGGTTAGAAACAAATCATTAGCGCCATCTGGTTTTTGAAAGACGATTTTTGATGGTTTTCGCGACCAATTTTTTGTACCTTCCCGCTGGATTCCGCATCCAAGATTTATTCCTGAAATTGTCAGAAATAAATCATTGTAGTCTGATTTATGTTATTGAAAGACAAATAGGTTATTTTTTTTTTATTATTATTCACACTATTTGTTAAATAATTAATTTACAAATAAAATCAGAGTAGAAATTCAGGTACAGTTTCCAAGCGAATACGTAATTCTGCTACGGATTATATCTTCAAGATGCAGTTCTTGAATAACTGGAAACAGTTCACTTTCTTCTGAGTGTGTATCCTACAGTCTTGAGATACGATGCACAAGAAAGAATATTAATAGATTTCACTTTCAATAAATTAATATTCACAAGCACTGTTTAGAATTTGTGAAGATAGCAAGATAAAATATATAATATATTTTACCTTTAAATATTTACTGATTACTGTAAATGATGCACTAAAGGTAAGTAACACACTATACACATTTGAAGAAGCAGTTTATAATTTAACTTGAATTATAAGCTTGCTCCATGGCGTTGCTTTTCTCTTACTCACAAAAGTTAAGAATAAATTTTATTATTCTTTCCAGATAAGTTAATAGTTTTCGAAGCAAAGAACAATAACTTGAAATTTAATTATTTTGAAGTATTAGTTTGCGCTGCAACAAAGTTAATGAACGATTTTCTTTATTGTTTCGCAATATAACTTCTTGATGAATTTAACTTACACATTAATCGTTAATTGCATTAAGTCCTTTAGGTTACTAAACAGTTCGTTAAATATTTAGTAACTAAACTCACTCGCAAATAGCTGTTTCTTCATTAAGTTGACTGTAGTAATTCTCTTTAGTGACTTCCTAATATTTGGTTTGTCTCTTCGTGAAGATATCTTGAATCCAGTACTCAGTGTTCACATGGTTAGTCGTAATCTCTACGTTGCGGACATATTCTTGAGTTTTCATTGGTCCTTACTCCACGCATTGAGTAATTTTTCAATTCATTCTTATCTGAATTAATTTTTTCAGTTTCTTCTCGACCATGGATTTGAAGTTTCTTCTTAATTATCTTCCAACGTCTGAACTTCATAGTGGAATCGGTGGATTCTTCTTACTGTCTTCACATTCATCTTGTGATGTTTTAATGACGGCGTCACCTTAGCGATCTTTCCTGCTAACTGTCTTCTTCGCTATTGCACCAAAGCAAGTCTCTGTTGCGGTTTTTGTATCCGCTCTAACTGATGACTTCACATAATATTCATTTCATATTAACAATAATTTAAATTTTATTTGAAGCCTTAGAGGAAAATTATTTCATTAAATATTTAAATCAATTATCACTTCAGTTATTATTTTTTATTTTTTTATTAAACATTGATTCTTAAAAGTTTGGTTTGATATTTTTTTTTTCTTTTAGGCAATGGCTGTTCCTCTGTCACAAGAAAGTGTTTGGTTTGACAAATATAAATTTGAAGATGCTGAGCGACAGTTTTGTGAAAATGAAACTAAGGTGAGTTGTGTTTTACTGTGAAACACTGCTAGATTGTCTCAAGTATAATTTTATTAAATATTAAAAAGTTGTTATAATTTATTATTTATATATAACATTTTCATACATTTATAAAATATATGGAAATTTCCTCTATGTTAATGTATTGTTCCAAAACCTTGGAAACCATAAAATTTGCAGGGTGTTCCTGAAATTGTTGACCAAATTTCAAGGCCCAATGCAACTTAGCAAAATAATGATGAAGTCTATATGAACATACATGCGGAAATGCTTTATTCAGATGTTACAGAATGATTAACATATACATAGGTTAGGTATAGCCACTGTTGGATGTGTTCGAAGTGGCCTCTACCAGCAGCAATACATGCATCATGCCATCATTGTGAGGTTTACCAAACACTCATACATTCAAGGGTTACCTTGAATCATTATCACCCATCTTTAGTACAGTCACACAATGTTTCCACCTGTGCAGCATTCACCAGCGTTTTCAAATAGTCCCAGAGGATTAAGGTTGGGAGCATGCAGCAAAGCTTTTGGTCCTCCTCTGCCAATCCAAAGACCAGGTTAGAAGCTGTTAAGATGTTGTTGAGCAATGAGACTGAAATGGGCTGCAGCCCCATCGTGCATGAACCACTGTTACGACAGATGTGTAATGGAACATCTTCCTGCAATGCAGGTAAGTCGGTTTCAAGGAAATGCTTATAAATTTCTCCATTCACCCTAGATAGCAGAAATACTGGTCCAATGAGAGGCTCTCCAACAATACTAGCCCAGACATTCAGTGAGAATTGCTGTTAATGCAGTGCCTGGATGGTAGTGTATGGATTTGCATCGGCCCAGTAATGATGGTTGTGGAAGTTCAAACTGACAGCCCGGCTGAAGCATGTACAAAGAACTGCTTCAGATACCATTTGCAAAATCTGACCATGGGGAGGGAAAGACTTCTTTGCTGTTCTATAAGTGAAATCAGAGCTGGAAGGGGGGGGGGGGGCATGTGCCCCGGGCGCCGGCTTGGAGACACGGGGTGCTGAAAAAGCGAAGAAATATACCCTTTCCCCGGGTGAAAGGAGGGCTAGTTCTGGCCCCGAGTGTAATGGATGTCGTCCAACTCCGCATTAGAATACTGATTCATGGTAACATAGGTAGTACTTTTTTGATGCAGCCTACAAATAACAGTTGCTACACCGTAGTCTGTGTATGTGTTATGCATTCTGCAACCTCTGAATAAAGCATTTCTGCATGTATGTTCATATGGACTTTTTTTGTTATTTGCTACGTTGCATTGAACCTCCTAAATTTGTCCAACCATTTCAGGATCACCCTGTATATATTTAACAATTCAGAATCATATGAAAATTTCCATAAATTGTATAAATATCTGACAAGCAGTTTTCCAAAAATTTACAAAAAAAAAACAACAACGTATGAAATCATTAAATACTCTTTTATTTGCTTCTGTTACAAATCAGTGATGCCAAAGAATGGAATTGAAAAAGATCAATCTTAAATATTTGTCCTTTTGTAAAAAAATTGGATGAGTTTTTGTGTCTTTCAACATTAAATTTCTACAATTCATGAAGTAACTTTGAATGCTAAGAAGGCAGGAAAGCAGTTCTGTCCCTTTGTCTTTGTTTATTGAAATAGGATATGATTGTAATGGCATCTGTTGTAGCATTTCATTGTTTTGAAAGTTGTAAGCCATTAAGGATGTATGAAAGGAAATTATAATAACTAGTGCGGCTCTATCACCCTATGGTGATCATGTAGTGTAGCCATTGGATCAGTAACTGAGGGTGCACAGCAGTGTTTTGGTTTGGATTCCAAATGAGAGGAGTGTTTGTCTGTTTTTTCCAGCTGTGGCTGAGGAATCACTTGGGGACTTCTCCTCCAGTCTTTCTTGAAAGATTTCCTCTTAAAAACCCTTTTCATTTGCATAATTTGCTTTGGAAAACTGTCAGAACATCTTCGTTGTAAATTGATAAAAAAGCTATTGAAGGTATTATGAAATGAAATTAGGTCCTATTTAATGAGTTTGGAAATTAACAGAAAATTGAAAAGTTAAGGAGGAACAGATACAATTCCAATTACTGAGTCATTAAAGATATTTGTTTTAATTTGCCCTACAGTATTTAAAGTTCAGTTTCTAAAACTTAGAAGAATTGCATATGAATATTTTAATAACTATCAGTTGTGAAAGCATGAATATGTATAAATAGATTATTATCTCTTTGTTTTTCTGTTTTCAAGAAAGATCATTCCGTATTGAATTGATTGATATTTTATAAGCTTCTCCTTAAGGTCTTAATCCTATTACAGTTCTGAGACATAACAAAGGTGTAGGAATCATAATTGGTTGCCTGCAAATTTTTTGAACATACAGAAGTAATGGGAAAATAATAGAATGCCTCTGCAAACTTCATCCTGGCTACTATGATCACACCCATGCCATCTATAAATACAACCATTTATCATTAAATACGTGGGTAACTGGAACATGTCTAGAAATTGTAACCAGAACTGCGATTCCTGTAACCAGGTTGTCTGATCGTAACTGATTACCTTAGATTGTTAGAGGTGGTTAAAGATAGTGTCGAAAGGTTATGAATGAGATAAAAATGGTATTTAACTGTAGTAATGCAACATTTTACTTAATTATATAGAGATAATGTTACAAAAGCATCTGAATTGTTTAGGCGCCAAGAGAGCTTTATTTTTATTTTTTAAACTTTAAACTTTTTGTTTTTCTTATTCGAAAGCATTCCAACCTGATGATAAACCTACAAATATGATTGCGACCAGGTTTGGTTTGTAAAGGCATCTATAATAATCATGCAAATTAGAAATTTTTTTTCTAATATATCTAACCATTTTTATTTCTTAAAACATTTATATAAACTAGGATATTAATTGTAATCAAATGTGTCCCAACTTTAATAAAATTTCATTAATGCTTTACAAAGTTAAACAATAAGTAATTGTTATATAAAATCATTTTTTATCTTTGTCAGATAGTTGTCTTTAGTTTTCTTTAAAACTGCTCATTTTAATAATTGCCTTATTTGTTAATGAATTAACTGTCAAAATTTACCCTTGTCCTATCTTCTTTATTTCACCTTAGATTTGAATTTTAGAAATATTGCCTGACAATTCAGATTGACCCAATTCCTGAGCAGTCCTGAATTTTTGGACTTTTATTGTATGTGCTTTGCAGCTAATTCAGTGTTGTATATTTTTGATACAGTAGCTGAATTGGGTGGTATTTATCGTATGCATGATATCAGTATTTGTACAGTTGCTGTTCCTATTTAAAATAAACCACACACTTATTCTTAAAATATGTGAAGGTTTAAAAAGGTGATATTTTTTTTTTCTGTAATGGTATAAAATGAGTTGGTTCTTCTTGAGTTCCACAAAAAACAAGACAAACTAAGCTTGAATCAAACTATTGAATTTCAAATCAGAGCCAGAAACTCTTTTGAGTTGATAAAAATTGATTTGTTTGACTCAAGTTACTGCTTCAGTTATACAGTTATTTAAAATGCTTAACTTGTTTGAGGCAACCAATTATGACTTTCCTTCTGAATTCCATTTCTCAGAACTGTTTAGGACCAATCTTTGATAAAACTCTAATAAAATTTGTTTGGCTACTTAAGGGAGAATCCATTAATTCTACAAAAGTGAAATTAACTGAAAGTCTTGGATTTTCTTCATATGATAGAAGTTTCGGAGTAAATCAGTTAAGAGTTGATGGAGAAACAGGTGTTAAATATAACTTATTAAAATTAATATTTTAAAAAACTGGTAGTACAAAAGTATTAAAAGAAAAAAGAAAGAGAATGAAGGTTGACTTAAATAATATTCATGCTTCTTATAAGTAAGGTTATAATTATGTAAAAGAAGTCATATAAAACTTTCCTATTTAAATTGTATGCACACTACTTGTACAGGGTTTTTCAAACGTGGACAGAGCATAAGACTCAGAAGCAGAGGTCATACCTGCATCTTGCCAAAATCAATGCCAGTTTTGTGGGGTGAAAGTGCACATGGAGTACTTCAAAAATATATGTGGGTTGTGGAACCAACCCTCAAAACTTTTCGAGGCATTTGAGGTTGTTTTCATGGATTTTGAATATTAGCTTATTAACTTCTTGTTGTTCATTTCCATCAAGTGTTGCTGTGGTGCGGTGTGTTAGTCTTCTACCTGGCAATCTCAGGATCCGAGGTTCGATTCTGATGAGGGAAACCTTTTTTCTTTTTCCCCCTTCTTTCTGTAAGATAATGTAGATTTCGTTCTTTTTTTTTTCCCCAGTTATGAACATTAGGCAGAAAAAGAATATACAATTATAAATAAATAAATAATATTCTCCTTAACTTTTTTATTATTAAAAAGTATTTTAATTTTTTAAAAATAAAATAGGACGTATATTATATAATTACATAACATAACTATACTTTTCTTTAAATTTTTTTTTCTTTTTCCTATACTAATATGCTTTTCTTGACATTTTGAATTTGTAATGTGGTTTCACTTCAGTCATGTATTAATGCTTTTTCTGAGATGTTCCCTGTCAATACATCAAACTTTTTACATAACTGTAGCTATGCTAATTGTTCAACTGTTGAACTGTGCAATAAAAATCCTTAATCTATAATTTTCTTAATTAAGTATGTAAAAAAGCACGTACATAAAAAATTAATTTTTATAAATTAAATTAGAACTAAAATAATTTCATTTAAGAAATAATAAAACGGGTATTACCATAAATAATTAGCAGGATAAATACCTCAATTGGTGGAATCCATAAAACTTAGTTATTAAAAAATATATATATATATATATATTTTTATATATATATATATATATAAATTATAAACGTTTCTTTTCTTTTTTACTATATATAGGGTGATTAAAAATGTTTTGAAAGATGCAACAAATGGTACAGTTGGATAGAGCACATGTTCAAGTTTGTTTTGTATATCTCCTACAATATGACCTACAGTAGGCACATGGCAAGTGGAAACCCGAATTACACAGTCCTGGCTAACGCGACAGCAGTGCGTCATTGACTGTTGTGCCGTGTAACAAACTATTGCCTCTGCCGCTCACCAGGTGATGGTGTTCACAGGTGCGGAAAAGGCATACTGTGTTCTCGAATATCATGCAACCAGGTCGGTGACGGTGGTGCAGCATGGTTTTCGCACCAAACTTTTGACCCACCTGCCAAGAATTCCATTCATAACTTGTATGAGCAATTTAAGCTAAGCGGGTGGATTTGTAAGGGCTAGTTGAGTGGCCGATCTACAGTCCCTGAGGAGAATGTGCGCCGCATTCGGGACACATGCCATCTTAGCCCTAACAAATCAACGTGCAAAGGAAGTGCAGAACTGGGCATCCCACAGCCAATTGTGTGGCACGTGCTGCGGAAATGCCTACACATGCATCCATATCGCCTGCAGAGGCTGCAGCAGTTGACACCGAACGACCACCATCTTTGCAAGGCATTCTGTCAGGCGACATTACAGAGATGTGAAGTTCAGAACTTTGCGACCACGATCATTTTCAGTGACGAGGCCATCATTCATGTTAGTGGAAGAGTGAATCTGCACAACGTCCAAATTTTGAGAAACGGAAAACCCCCACGTTTACATGGAGCACATGTGGGATTTCCCGAAAGTGAATGTTTTCTATGCCATGTCGGTGAACACAGTGTATGGCCCATTCTTCTTTGCAGAGAACACTGTGACAGGTGCCAACTACCTTGACATGATAACGGAATGGTTGTTACCACAGTTGGAAAACGACACGGATGACTTCATTCTGCAGCAAGATGGGACACCACCCTATTTCCACTCAGCCGTACGCGACCATCTGAACGAATGGTTGCCACAACAGTGGATCGGCCGGGCAGGTGCAAATGATCAACAGCTGTTGATGTGGTCTCCCCGTTCTCCAGATCTTACTCCCTGTGATTATTTCTTATGGGGTACACAAAAAAAGACAAGATGTTTGTACCACCCTTACCACGGGATCTGAACGATGTGAAAATTGCACATTTCCACTTCAATTACAACAATAGACGGATCAGTGCTATGCCGCGTTTGGGAAGACTTTCAGTACCGTTTGGACATGTTAACAATGGTGGCCATATCGAACATTTATAAGCAATGCATACAAATCAAACTTGAACATGTGCTCTATCCAACTATACCATTTGTTGTATCATAACTGCAATATCGGTTGTACAGGAAAGTTTTGAAATCGTTCAAAACATTTTTAATGACCCTGTGCTATTAAATTATAATTGAATACTTTTAGATTTCTCATCCATCGATTTTAATGGTTCAAGTATTAGTATTGATATTAACATCAAGAAAAGAGTGTATTACTATAGGAAAAAGAAAAACATGTGTAGAAAAGTTTAGTTTAAGTTGCATAATTATACAATATATGTCTTATTTTATTTTTATTAAATTAAAATACTTTTTAATAAAAAGAAAAGTTAAGCAGAATATTATTTTTTATTTATTTATAATCGTATATTCTTTTTCTGCCTAAAGTTCGTAACATAACTGTGGGGAAAAAAAAGAACCAAACCTATATTATCTTACAGAAAGAGGGAAAGAAAAGGAATAGAAAGAAAGAAAAATGATTTTCCCTCATGAGAATCGACCCTGGGATTGTTAGGCGGAGGACTGAAGACACCGGACCACAGCAACGCTTGTCGAAACAGAACAACAGGAAGTTAATACTCAAGAATTATTATAAGCTAATACTCAAAAATTGATGAAAACAATCTTAAATATCTCGAAAATGCTTGAGACATTTGCCTCACAACCCATATATATTTTTGAAGTACTCCATGTGAACTTTCACCGCACAAAATGGCATTGATTTTGGCGAGATATATGGTATGACCTCTCCTCGTCAGTTATAGAAAGGTCAAGACAGCATTTGTTTGGATTTAGAGATTGTGGGAGAAAATAGAAATTGTTTATTTTAAATTTCTGATCTTTTTGATATTAACAGATAAATGACTAAAATAATTCTTGAAGTTAAGATTATGGGGGGGAAACTTTTTTTATTATTATTATTATTATTATTATGAATCGAAAGTACAGTAATAAATATTGCACTGAATATGCAGTGCATTAACTGATTGTCTTAATATTAAAGGCATTCTATCATGATTTGTATTAATGTACTAATGAACAGTCCTAGGATGTGGAATCTGAACTGTACGTTGTAACTATTTATTTGATGAAAAATAATATTTAACTTTTCTATAGGATCAGAATTTAAAGTGTATTTAAAAACAAAACAAAAAATGGTTTTAAATAATACAAAAGTGGTTTCCTCATTCAATTTATAAAACTGCATCCTTTTGAGAGAATGTTTGTGAGAAAGGAAAGATCAGTATAAAATTATTGTAATTGTCTCCTGTATTGTAAAGGGAATTTCTGCTTGAGTTAATGAGAGGACTTTTGTATCATTCAGTAGGTTGTATAGATTGAATGCAATGGTACTAACACCTTAAAGAGTATATTACTGTTCTGAAAAAAAAAAACTTCCAACAACTCTACTTAGCATCAGAAAAGAAATATCTTTATTGTGGCCCTTTTTGTATCAAATCAGTTCAGTGATTGCAGTCTTTATTAGCTACTATTTTTTCTTTTTTGGAGTGAATAGCTAAGTAAGGGAGTTTAGGGGAAAAGCAAATGCTTACAAGAACAGGGAAGAATGTTCCAACAGTTTGAGAGTGCTTTGTGGACTCCATCTTGGAAAAGGGGGCAAAATGGACAATGCAAGATGGCCCATGTGGAAATGTAATAATAGAATCAACGAATCAGACTTTTGGCATTACTTTGTTTTCAGTACTGTTCCTAATTTTTCCTCAGTTCTCTTCTTTCACTCTGGTAGGTTAAAAACTTGTACAAAACCAGTTTGTCTCATCTGAAGACCAGCATTCCTTCAGTCTTTTGGAAAGTCTTCCTCTCTTTCTTCTACCATTTGGTTTACTCTGTCTTGCTTCTTTAACTAATGTCTTCATCCATTCTATCCACGTGCCTACTCCAATACTTTCAGATCTGGGATGTATTTACCAATGTTTTGTATGTTGCTTCTTAGATCTTCACTATTTAATCTATCAAACAATGTTATCATTCTGATGTTTCTCATTTCAGTTCTCTTCTGCAAAAATTAAATCAACCCACGATTTCCTTTAGCAGCTCAAATTTTTGCTATTGTTTAAACTTTTGCCTCTATAATTTGTTTCATTGTTGTGTGTCACTCATTTACTTAGCTGTGATTTCATCATAACTCACTTTCTTCAGGAATTTTTGGATCATGCAAATAAATAAGTTTTCCACCTGGCTAGTAAGTTTGCATTATTTCTTACTCCATGGATTTTTCTGCTGATTGTCTTCACTAAATACAATTGAACCGATATTACTTTCCCTTTTTATTAGATTTGTAATTCTGAATTACATATTAGCTTGCTAAAGAGTAATGAATGTTTAGTATTAGATAATTGTTTTCATTGAGAGCCTAGGTTTTTGATGAACATCCTTTTATTGACTGTGTCCAATACTGACTGTAAACACCCTATTATAGAGAGCTAGGCCCTTGTTAAATAGAAGTAACTTGGAAAAAATTTTGACCTGTGCTGGTAATTGAACTGGTTCCTTTATTGATGTTATTAGTTTTTAAGGATTTGTTGAGAAACAACTTTGGTAAAAGAAATATCACTGATCTATTCTTTGTTTTAATGGCACATCTCGATAAAAAGCTAATTTCTATGCAGCAGTTGTATGTATTACGATTTTCATTTTTTTTTGGATGGATTCTAATGATTACTTGCGATTTTTATGAAAAATGTTATTTGTTGAACGGAGACTTTAATATTAATGAGGAATAAGACAATCCAGACTTTTCAGTTAAACTGAGCTGGTGTGTGTGTGTGAGTGCAAAACTCCAGATAGGATAAGTAGAGTAAGTCTTTGAGATAGTAATTATCTTAATAAGATCACAGATATAAGCCCCTCTAAAAATATATTTGATGCTTGCAAAAACTTAAATGTAGCAGACAAAGTGGTGTTTCCTTTGTATAGAAATCGTCAGTTAAAAATGGCTTGGGTAACTTTCATAGCTTATATATCAATAATCTTTCCAAATACTTTTGTCAATTAAAAAAAAAAAACTTATTAAACAACAACAATGAATTCATTGAAAATGGTTAACAGGATTTTCATAATCTAAGACACATACAAGGTTATGAAGTGCATTCAATCTATAAATACTTTACCTACCCAATGTATTGTGACTTGTCCTTTTGATTTCACAAGCAGATATTCCTGTTGTCTATAGCTCTTTACACCTCATTTCTTCCCTTACCATGTGTGTGTGAATGCTTACCATGATAACTAAATGCTATAAATTTTATAAATATTTTAAGTATTCTTCTGTGTGCTGTTTTATTTATTTATTTTTATTTATTAAATAACTAAATACACACACACACAAATCATTTGAATCATTATAAAGGAATTTTGCAATATCTGTGAATGTGAACTTGAATACTTTTTTTTTTTCTTAAACATTTAAAAATAAGTCATATTCTTGCATTGCTTTATTTAGTAAGAAAAGATACAAGTCTAATAGTCAACCCATTTCAATACAATAGTAAATGGTTGAATGTCATCAATGCATTGCTATTCATTTTGACTGTTTGGAGAATTCTTGGAATATTGATTTTTTTATAAACTTGAGATTTCTTTTGATTAAGATTTTTTTTTTTTTTTTTTCTGTATCTTTCACATCTCAACTAAATCATATCTTCTATTTAGCCCATAATTTTACCACATTTTTCTTTTGTTTTGTTTTTTATTGCTTGCAATTATTATAAATAGCTCAAAAATTACCAAAAGAAATCACTGTTACTAAGTTTCTTATTTTACAAACCACAGTTGCTACTCGGTTTGTTGCTGGTACTGTCTAATTTACATATAGCAGTAGTATTAAACTGCACTTGAACTGTGAAGTCTAAAATTAACATTTCTTCCATTGTGATTCTTTTAATCAAATTGTTTCACTTAAAACTCTCTGCCTGTAATATTCTTTGGCTTTTCACTGCTATTTACTATTTGCTGATGCGAATGATTTAAAACTTTTATCAAACAGCGAGTTAAATTGTTCATTTTGCTGTATATCTGTCCGCAATGATTTCAATAAATTAACGATTACACATAATTATTCTTAATGTACAAAAACCCGATACATTTTCTGGTAAAAATCTTACTTTTTTTTTGTCCAAAAAGGTCAATTAAAAATTTGATTTAATCTTACGAAATGGTTCAAAAATGCCTTCATATGGAATGGAATAAGTATTAAAATTTCTTTTCTTTACCAAACAGATGATCTGTATTAAAATTTCTTTTCTTTACCAAACAGATGATCTGTATTTATAGCATTGAAAAGCAACAACTTGTAGAAAGATAGTAATTACATACATACATACATAGTTCTCTGCCAAGGACAGGTCCTTCACTGCAAACCCAGCATTCTCCAATCTTTCCTATTTTCTGCCTTCCTCTTCGTCTCCACATAAGATCCATTTACCATAATGTTGTCGATCATAAATCTTCTTCTGCCTCGAACTTTTTTACCGTTCACCATTCCTTCCAGTGCATCCTTCATTAGGGAGTTTCTTCTCAGCCAGTGACCCAACCAGTTTCTTTTTCTCTTCCTGATCAGTTTCAGCATTATTCTTTCTTCACCCACTATTTCTAGCACAGCTTCATTTCTTATTTTGTCTGTCCATTTCACATGCTCCATTTTTCTCCATATCCACATTTCAAATGCTTCTAGTCGTTTCTCTTCACTGCGTCGTAATGTCCATGTTTCTGCCCCATACAATGCCACACTCCACACAAAACACTTCACTAGTCTCTTCCTTAGTTCTTTTTCCAGAGGTCCGCAGAAGATGCTCCTTTTCCTATTAAAAGCCTCCTTTGCTATTGCTATCCTCCTCTTGACTTCTTGGCAGCAGTTCATATCACTACTTATAGTACACCCTAAGTATTTAAAGTTGTTCACTTGTTCCAATGTCTCATTCCGAATACTCATGTTTATCTTCTTTGTCTTTCTTCCGATAACCATAGTCTTTGTCTTGTTTACATTTATCTTCATTCCATATTGTTCACAGCTGTCATTCAGCTGCAGTAGCATATCCCTTAGTATCATCTCCTCTTCTGCTAACAATGCCATATCATCAGCAAATCTTATGCACTTTATTCTTCTTCCTCCTACTATCACCCCTCCCATGTTCTGAGAACAATTCTTCACTAACTCCTCTAAGTAGATGTTGAACAGCGTAGGTGATAGAGGGCATCCTTGTCGCACCCCTCTCCCTATTCCACTTCCCTCTGACAATTTTTCTCCTATCCTGACTTTGACTCGTTGTTTCATATAAAGATTAGTTATTAGCCTTCTCTCTTTCCAATCCACACCAATTTTCTTCAAGATTTCCATAAGTTTATTCCAATCCACTCTGTCAAAAGCCTTTTCCAGGTCCACAAATACTGTATATACGTGTTTATTTTTTTCTAGATATCTTTCGCCGATTGTTCGCAGCAGTCCAATTGCATCTCTCGTACCTTTTCCTTTCTTAAAACCAAACTGTTCTTCTTCCAACTCTCCTTCCACCTTAGAATATAAACGTCTGTTCAGTATTCGCAGAAGAATCTTCGCTGAGTGCGATATAAGGCTGATAGTCCTGAACTCACTGCACTTCTTTGCATTATTTTTCTTCGGTATTGGTAGCAATACTGTTTCCATGAATAAAATATAAAACTATTATGTTTAGATTTAGAAATATTTGAAATCATGATAGTAATAATTTAACCAGTCCCTGCATAATCTTCATTTTATTTTTTTATAAATGTTATACTTTGGAGACATGAAACACTGTTAAGTTTAAGATTTTCAAATTCTGAATAATTGCTATTTGAAAGGCATAATTCTCAACAAAATTTAATGATTTGAAAACCAATATTCCAAGAATTTCACGAAGTAGTCTTGGTAAACTTTGGTTTTTGATAAAAGTGGCAGCATTAAATCACAATGTTAGTAAGCATTTACTGTTGCAATAAAAGATTTATAATATAGCCAGAGATAATGTTTTGAAATGAGCTGTTATTAGGGAGTGTGAAGTAAATTTCAGGTAAAAGGTTTTTCTGAGCAACATTTTTGCATTAAAGTTTGAAGAATTTCATTTAAATCATTGAATTCATTTCCCATGTCATTTGCAGCTTATAAGATGACTTAGGATAATTTTCTAGCTTCCACGGTGCATTCTAGTAGTTATAATGTTATATGTGTCCAATCTAGCTTTGTTAATTTTATCTAGTCAGTAATGTGTTGTAAAGGTAATTACTTGTATTTGATTTTTAATAAATTTTGCTTGTAAATTTTTAATTTGTTTTATTTGTTCAATCTGAAATTACTAGGATTATTAAGATAAGCTAATAGGATAATCATTTAGTTGTTTGTTTTTTTTTTTTGTTGTTTTTTTATACACAAACGAAATTATTAAGCAATATTAGTAGATAATAGGTAAATAAATTAATTCAAGTAGAAAAATGCAATCCAATTTGTATCCAATTTACTAAACTCAAGAAACTTAAAGTATTTTAACTGCTATATGTATGTCCAAATAATCCAGTTCATTAAAATCGGACTGTTTCATTCAATATGCTATAACTGGTTAGTAAAAGTTTGTATAATTAATATTCTAGAATGCACTATTGAAGTTTTTGTTATAGAATCCCTTTTGTTAACTATTTTGGGCCAAAATTAATATAAAAGTTGATTGGAAGATTCTTATATTTTATTCAATCTCTTCAGTGTTTGATAATGGTCAAGAGATGAACATTTAAAAATAATAATAATAATTAATTTTATTTAGGAAATTTGGAGATGATGAAATAAGATAGTATTTTTCTGATTTCAGTTTTTATTCTATTTTAAACTTGCTTTTTAGTGCTAACACATCTAACAAATGTAGTCCAAAACCCAATTTTCCCTAAAACTGAAATCAGAGAATATCATTTGACCAATGAAACTCATTTGAGAAAAATAAGACTCAAAAAAGCTGGAAATTGCAGAATAGTGATAAAAAAATTTAAATAAGGAATTTTACTAATTTTTTTTTTTTAAATGCATTGGCTAGGTTTAATTTTATCAAATATAAAATATCAAATGTAGTTTTAAGTTATTTCTATTAAGACAATAAAACTCTTAAAAAAAAGGTAACAATTGCGTAATTTGATAAATATGATGCAGAAGATATCGGTTTGCAAAAAACATAGAACATCTTAGTTTTCAAAACCTTAATGATGTTTTGTGAATTAATTGGTTGAAAATATTAGAAGGATTAATTTTAATGATTATATTACAATGAAATATATGTTTTGAGTCTTATTTTCCCCCATTGTTATTATATGTAAATCCTGAACTTAACAATTACTAACTTTCCCTGCAAGCTGCGTGGAATCAAGACTTCCAATAAATTTATCATTCCTAAAAAGGACACCAAACACGATGGCAGTGCAAATAAATGTAATGAAGAGAAGACGGCTATCAAAGTAGAAGAGTTGGTGAAAGATAATAAAGAAGAAAATAAAACAAGTGATTTAAAAGAAGACGAAAAGAAAGATCCTGAGAAAGAAGGGGAAGTAAAGAAGTCAAAGAAATCCAAAAAGAATAAAAATAAGAATAAGAATAATAATCCCGCCAGCCAGCAGCAGGAAATGAAATCTGATCCTGCCACTGGAGAGAGTGGAGTTTTACCATCTACTGAAGAACAAGTAGAAAAACAGGACATCAAATCAGAACCAAAGAAGAAAACTCAACAGAGGAAAAGTCCACAACTAGAAGAGCCAAAGAAACCATCCGATGAAGGGAAACCAAATGAGCAAAAGAAAAGTAAATCTGACCAAAAAAAGAAGAAGAAAGGACAACAGTTACAACAACAGCAAAAGGAAATGCAGTCATCTGAGCAAGATGGAAAAACAACTGATATCCTTTCACAAGCTCAGGTTACTCTTGGACCTCAAAGTTGTCCCTTTCTGCTTGATAATAAGCAACCATTGGATCTTCCAGTTGTTGGATTGCCCCAAGAACAGCTTGCTGCTTTGAAGAAACAACCATCACCACCTAAAGAGCAGTCAAAACCCTCCAAAGGACAGGCCTCTCCACCTAAAGATCAAACGGTAATACCAAAGGGTCAGACACAACCAAAAGGACAATCCAAAGAAAAACCAAAGGAACAACAGGCATCTGCAAATGATCAGCCAGCTCTTAAGGAAGTTAAAGAAGAACAGGTAATTCCAAAGGTACCGGTGTCATCAACCCAGGAGCAGCCTTCAAAGACGCCAGCAAAGGGACAGCCAGCATCTGCGAAGGGACAGACACCACCTTCCAAAGGACAGCCTGTCAAGGAACAGGCCACTGCTCCTCCAAAGCAGCAGCCCAGTGCACCTGCCAAGGAGCAGCCCTCTGCACCTTCCAAAGGACAGCCCACCGCACCTGCCAAGGAGCAGCCCTCCGCACCT
>JAFIDM010000003.1:502542-516332 GCA_023159025.1 Thereuonema tuberculata | reverse complement strand
GCCCTCCGCACCTGCCAAGGAGCAGCCCACCGCACCTGCCAAAGAACAACCATCAATTCCAAATAAACAGACGACTTCCCCAAAGGAACAGCCAGCTCAACAGAAAGATAAGCAATCACGCTCTAAAGAAAAACAGTCTGTAAATGAACAATCAAAAATTCAATCACCAGATATTAAAAAGAAAGGAAATGAAGAGAAAATACCAAAAGTGACCAAAAAGGAAAGTGATGACCTTTTTCCAGATATTTTTCTTGATGACGATATTGAAAAGCCTGTTGAAACTCCAAAAGCATTAGCACAGGGAATTCAAACTTCCCAAGATAAAACTACAGTAATAAAAAAAGAAAATATTCAGTCACAAAAGAAGGAAGCAAAACAGACAGAAGGGAAACAACCAAAACCAGCAGAAAGCCCAAAGGAAGAAAAGGTTGAAGCCAAAAAAGACAAAAAGAAAGAAGGGAAGAAGGTAGAAAATGGATGCTTAGACTTTTTTTCCTTTGCATTTGCACTTGGAAGGTTTGTGCTTTTACCCCCCCCCCACTCTGGTTAAATTTGCATGATGATAAATTGTGCACATATTTATGCATGCTGAGTTGAAAGTTAAATAGAAATCCCATTTGTGTTTAGCTGGAATTCCAAATAAAAAGAACATAATTTTCATTATTTTATTGTTATTTCATTTGCAGCATGATTTTTTTTTTTAATTTTGTAGGTTTTGTAAATTTGAAAATCTCAGTGAGCTTTTGTGTTTATGGACATCAGTTATGTATTTATTCTTTTTTAAAGCATGGTTTTTTTTTTTACTTTGAAGAGAATTGGCACATTATAAATGATAAAGAATTGACGGCATGATTTCAGTTTACTGAAGTTTGTATTCCTTTTCTAATTGATGTTGAAAATATCTGAGAATAGTTTTAAAATTTCAAGTAAAATTTTAATGTAGCTTGTTATCTGCATTGGCTGTTTGTTTCTTGTTGTTTTCACATCGTTCTTTTAGGTGAGTTGTTTTGTCTTTTTTTTTCATCAGGGTTACAAGGGATCCCCAACAGTGAAAAGTACATTAGCTGACGAAATTGCACGTGCACGTCAGCACATAAAAAATTCCCTCCAGTGTGTGAGTACGCTAACTTTAATATAATACCTTTCCCTGCATTAACTCTCCTTCTGCTTCTAAACCTCTTAATATTCTGCATGCTTAACTTCAAGCACATTGTTTTTAGATCTACATCAATTACTACTACTAATTTTGATGTAAATTTGATTGTTTTGTTGATACATGATTACTATGAAGTGTTGGGAGCTCAGAAAAGGAAAAGGAATGAATATATTTCAATCATGCAGTCGTACATGAAATAATTTATTAAGCTGAAATATTATCTTAGTTTTTTTTTTTTCATTGGAAAATTATTTGCTTTTGTAGGGTTTTTTTTAATGTAAGAGAGCTTCTTAAACTTAATGGAATCTTAATACAGTAGAGTCCCAATTATCCAAGTTGATGTGGACCAAGACTAACTCGGATAATCAAAAAACTCGGTTAAAGCGAAAATTATAAATAAAATAAATCGTGAAGGTTTAAATGTATATTTTAACAAATACGAAAGTTATACAGATACACCACAGCCAATTCATATTGTTACAATAATTAAGGAGTTCTTTTACTTAAAGTCATTAATTGCTTTTTGTTTTACGTTACTTTGGCGTTTTTCTGCAGAAACGTTTCCATTCCCCGATTCCAGGTAGGAGGTCATACGACTAGAGACGAACAAAGATTAATTGCGACCAATATTCTGCGAATTCTCTTTCGTTTTCCTGAGTGTTTGTGAGATCAAATTCAGAATTTTTTTCTGTAGTTTTAAAAATGAAAAATGTAGAACCAAAAAAAAAGAAATCCTAGAAATATTTGATAGCTCGGTTAAAGCGGAAACTCGGATAATCGTGGTTTTATTGTAATTAAAAATTGAAAAAAAAAAAACTTCTTAAAATATCCCACAAATACTTTAGTCCAGTCAAACTACCAAAAATGACCCATAAACCTGGGCAAAATTGCTTCACAGGCGATTGAAGTGGTTTTCAACTCAAGCCTTTTAACATATCCAAAATCAAAATACAGTCATGGGAAAGCACCTAAAAATTAAATTCAAAACGGCGGCCATTTTTCGAACTTTTGATTACTTAGTTTGAAGATATTTTGTAATATTTAGGGTAATGAAAGCACAGCCTTTAAATGTAAGTGTATATATTGAAACAACAAAGAAATAATTTTAAGAATGGTGATAAGTATAAATGAGGCTTTTTTTTTTTTCATAGTTAGTATACAAGTATGAACACATTCCTTAAGGAATTAAATAAGTGATGTTGGAAAAATTAGGCATCTGAATCACTGTCATTGTTTTCAATTACAACGTTGTTGTCAATCCACTGATCTGGCACTCCCCACAAGATGCTGAACAACATTCTGTTTGCATCCACATCGCATTGTTGCGCATTGAGTCTTACAAGAACAATGGATCATTTTCAGTAACGACTCTGGTTACTGAAGCTAACCCCATTCAGTAGCAGTTAAAAGCGTTTTTTTGATTTCCAAACACTGATCTTGGGAGTATGTATGAAAGCTATGGTACTTTGATGCTGTTTCTGTAGTGGCCAACGTGCAGGTGCAACAAATGATTTAACTACTGCAACTTTTTCCACTAACATTCGATGACGAAGTGTTTGTAGAGAATGTCCTATCTTGCCGCCATGTAGTAGTAACATAGCCTTATGTCCTGCAGATTCAATGTCAAATTGTTGACTTCCAATTTGAGGAAAATACGCTTGTAGTTGTTTTATCATTCATTACTTTTTCTAGTGACTTTTCCAATCCCAAAGATTCTGGACGTTGTATCACAACCAGTAAAAGCATATAAAAACAAAATGCTGTTACAAATATCACTGTCTACAAATATTACATGTAGATTTGCAACTATATGGGATTTGTTGATAATCCTCTTTTGATGTCACTTCGGAAGTACAGTTTAAATTTGTTGATAATCCTCTTTTGATGTCACTTCGGAAGTACAGTTTAAAACCATTGATTTAGCATGGTATAACAAAAGAATCAACAAGTCTGTATCTTCGCCAACAGGGGCGGTCATTATTTTTTGGGATGATAATACTGCAGAATGAACAATATCAAAATCTGCATCTCCATCAGTATGTTGAACAGCGCACCCTATTTTTGTCAAGGCTTCTGATATGAGCATAATAAAACATTGCTTATTTCTATCGTTTGTCAAGAAGTTTTCTTTCTCCCCAACAAACTTCATACCAGGACGGAAATTTACAGTCTTGCTAATTTTGGAGGCGATTCACCTTCTGTGAGTCATGTCCTTAATGGAAGGAGCACTGTCGTAACCATCGAAGACAACAATAGCTCTGCCATAATTATGAAATGTGAACTCTGAGTAGAAATTTGCTATGTTCATGTATGTATCATCAGGCCTCCAAGGCACCCGTGAAGTAGGGATCCTCCATCTAAAACGTACTGGACATTAGCTTGAGTTTCTGGAACATTTGCTGTGCACAAGTTACCACACTTTTTCAGTTATTGCGTGGGTTAACTGAGACTTATCAGCTTTCCTTAATAGAGTTCTTGATTCAAATATTGCTGGCGGATAAGCACAGAGCTCATATTTTAAGACATCTGCCCAATTCATGTCACCAAGTGTAGCAACAGTCATCATTCTCTGGAACAACAATGCTGGATCTATGTCAATCTTTTTTCTAACAGCAGATGCTGACCCCAATGTCTTCACTGTCACTTCTTTTAGCATTATATTTGTATATCAGTTTTCCAACCATTTTGTTTATAATTTCTGTGTCAACGGAATGTAGTTCCTGTACGTTTACACTTCGATCAGCAGTAACTCCTGTAATAATATTGCTGAGAGATTAGTCACAATCAAATGGGGAAATAGGTTTCATGCATTCGATAACTTTTTGGAAGTCACTGATATCTCTAGATCGCCTGCTCTCCCCAACTTCTTTGTGCTGTTTGCTAGTTTCAAATGAAACCCTCCAGTATTCTTGCATTGCGAGGTTGTAACGACAACATATAGGCAAAATAAATTAATTAAATATTCATTAAAATTACACATTAGAAAACATTTCATCTTGTACTAACAAATACGATAATTTAGAAAAACGGCCGCCATTTCGAATTTGATTTTTAGGTGCTTTCCCATGATTGGATTTTGTCTGATTTTGGATATGTTAAAAGGCATGATTTGTTGAGTTGAATACCACTTCCATCACTTGTGAAGCAATTTTGCCCAGGTTAAATCATAATTTGACTACTCTAATTCTCCATCTACTTTTGGAACATCATTCAGTTAGCCTTGTTACTTCAGAATCCTATATTATTTAGTGGAAATCTTAAAAAGAACAAAAATATTCTATTAGTTCAGAGTTTACAACAGTAAAGTAGATCTACAAAATCAGTTTAACAATTATGAGGCCTTTGTAGTCTGCTGGGACAGTTGCACTGAAGTTGTTAAACTCTTTGTCAGCTAAGCAGGTTTGCAACAATCACAAAGAGAATGAGATATAGGATGGAAATATCAGCATTAATGTATGCAAATGAGTCATCACTTGTCGTGAGATAACAAGGAGATTGAGTAATACCAAATAAATAAATCCAAGATTCTCAAGAGTTATTGATTAATATTGTTAAATATTTGCTGATGACAAACATTTACGAACATCTTTTTAAGAAAATAAGATTTCTCTTTTACCTGGCTTAAGGAAGTGTTATTCATAAACTATTTCAATCAGCCAGATTTCATTTGTTTTTGTTTTTTTCATGAAATTATTGTTGTTATTATTTGCTGAATTCCTTGCAAACAGCGAAATAAATATTTGCTAATTAATCTTTAGCAGAGGCTTTTTGGATTGTCTGATTTTCAACACTTGGATGTAGTTATCTGGAAAGTGAAAGGATTTATTGCAAAATATTCTAGTTGAAACTTGGTATTTCCTGATTAAACTTTACATTATACAATAAAACAGAAATATAAATGGGACTTAAAAAAATCTTCATATATACGGAGGGTTGATTCATGTTTATTTGGTCGATTTTGATCACGTCATAGACTTAGCAGAACCCTTTTTCTTCGCCACCGCTTGTGTTCAATGAGGTGTCCCTGCATTCTGGCAATGGCTCTGCATTGCAGTTTCCATTGAAGAAGGTAGCATTGGAGGTAGACAAGGGGGATCTTGTTCCACTCCTCTTTGTGAGCTTTCCAAAGCCCTTCTACTGTTTTCGGTCATCGTGTTCCCAGAGCCGTTTAAGTAATCCAAACCTGCAGAAATCCATTGGAGATGCATCGGGGGATTTTACAGGAATCTTACTCTATAGGATTGCTCATATTCCGGTTTCAGTCGTCATATTGGCCATGTACAGCTGGGTCGCTCTAGCTGTATAGCTCGACGCCTTGTCCTGAAGAATTCACACTTTCCTTTTATCGCTGCCATACAATGTGGGAATATCGTCACAATACAAGGGTTCCAGGACTTGCTCTCGGTAAAAGGCAGCATTAATCTTGACCTTTGCTGGTACTTTCCTCTGTAGCTGTAACAATCATGAATCCTCTCGAAAAGTTTTCTTTGCATTTGTGGGACCACTCGGATCGTTTTTTGGCATCAAAAGGGCGATAAAATATTGCCCTTGGCTTCCTGGTATCAAGGGCTGAGACACTCCTACAGCCTGGACAACTGTCTTTTGGATGCTAGGGTTCTCGCCAACAATCATAACCTTCACTTTCTTAATAACGTTAGGAGTTAGGGGGTCGTGGGTGTTGTTTTCGGGCCTGCGGCTTACCCCATTCTGGGCTGATGAGCTTCGTACGACTTTCTGCTATGACTCGGTTGACTGTGGACTTGCAAACATGAAAACTCCGGCTTTTGCACATGACCACAATTTTTGAAGTGGCATTTTTAGCATCAGAAAGGGCAACTATGTATCCCTCCTTTGGTATTTCTGCTATCAAGAAGTGTGAGTCTTTGTACAGTGAGACAAGGCAATAGCAATTATTTTACCAATAGCGAGAACTTTCAGCTAAAACAAGAAACTGGCCAGCTAGGACTTAGGCTTAAGGGAGGGGCCACTCGTACTGTAATACAGGGCCTGAAATTCTAGGGAGCTCAAGCAACTGAAGCTCCCCCCCCCCCCAGGAATAGGGAAATGATGAAAATATGCTAATTTTTATTATGATCCAAAAATTACAAAGTTGGTTGCTGCTTGATCATTTTTAAAAATATATATATATATATATATATATATACACTCATGGACAAAAAAATTAGCGCACCAAGAAGGAGTCGTCAAAATGAAACGAAAATTTACATACGTAATGACTACTTTGATATAAGTAAATGATAAGAAAATCAAAGAAAAAGGATAATTTATTTCAGAGAAAAAGGCAAAAGAACGGAGGAGTTAATACTCCGTTGGACCCCCTCTAGCACGAATGCACGATGCGATACGATCGGGCATTGAGTCATACAAGTTCTGTATGATGTCTTGAGACATTTCGTTCCATATTTGCTGTAACCTTGCCTCTAGTTCGTTCAAACTCGTGGGATGCCCAACTCGTCATCCCAAATGATCCCAGATATGCTCGATTGGAGACAAATCTGGGGATCGGGCAGGCGAAGGAAGGGTAGTAACAGTGCGGAGACAATCTTGTGACACCCTTGCCTTAAGAGGCCGAGCATTGTCTTGTTGAAAAATGGCTCCTGGGAGCCGTTGCATGAGTGGTAACACATGTGGTTGCAGGATTTCATGAACATACCGCTGGGCTGTCATGGTGCCACGGAACAATACTAGGGGTGACCGTGTATTGTAGGCAATGGCACCCCATACCATCACACCAGCTGTGGGAGCGGTGTGTCGCTGTACAGCAAAGGCAGGATTGAAGCGTTCACCACGGGCTCTCCACACACGAACACGATTGTCATCACTGCCGAGATTGAATCTGGATTCGTCGCTAAAGAAGACCTGGTTCCATTCCGCTGCAGTCCAGTTTCCTTGTGCGCGGCAAAACTCCAAACGGAGGCGTCGATAGGTTGGCGTCAAGGGCAGCACACGTAATGGGCGCCGTAATACCAACTGTCCTTCAGCCAGGCGCCTTCGTATGGTTCGAGAAGACACAGCGGCCCCTAGTGAAGGTGCTACCTGTGCCTGGATGGCGGCCGATGAAGCAGTTGGCTGTAAGCGTGCATTTCTGACTATGTGGCGGTCTTCTCGACGACTGGTCTGTCGAGGGCGTCCTGAGCCTGGTCTTCGTGTACATGACATCTCTCGGGTCCACTGGTCCCAACACCTCCTCACAACACAATCAGAGCGGCCTAATTGACGAGCTACTCGCCTAGCTGACCACCCAGCTTCCATCATCCCGACGATTCTCCCTCTCTCAAACTGCGTGTACTGTCTTCGAACACGGCGTAATGGCATGTCTACCTCAGCTCTTCCTTTGTAAATGATTCAGCACACTCAAACAAGCTTTGGTTACCTGTTTTATACTCCACAGAGTACGATGTTCAATGCCCTCTACCGGCTATACGTAATGCGCAATCACGCTGCATTTCTAATCATTTGCATATCTCCCCGACATGTACCTTCACTGCAAGTTACGATCCCGCAATTATTTCTTGGATTAATTTTAGCATGAATTTAGTTGGAGCTCTCTGAAATGCTTATTTTTAGGGTGAATTATTTTTGGGAGTGCTTAAACTCTGACATCAAAAAAAATTTGGGGGGGGGGTCACTCGGAGAGCCATAGAATTTGAAGTTAAAGGTGGTTCTCCTTTTTTCTTTACAGGAATGTTAAAGGTGTGATTTCATAGGGTGTTCTGTCACAAAACTGACAAACTTAACCAGCGTGTTCAGATGATTAAAAAATGAGTAAAAATGTAATAAACATTATGAGTCAGTTCAGCTTCATTTCTGAGATACGGACTGAAATGCCGCTTCATCATAGTTATTGTGCATATACATGAAATAACATTGGTTTGATCCAATGCGAGGTTCATCATTGTAATTTCTGTTATTTGCCAATGGATGTATTAATCGAATGACATCTGTTTCTCTCAACTGACCATGGCCTTCTCAGTCACCTGACCAATCACCATGTGATTCTATCTGTGGGATTGTATGAAATCAAGAGTGTACATGAATGACAAGCCAGAAACAAGGGAACAGTTATTACAGGCAATAACTGATGCTGTTAGCATCTGCCATAGTTTGCGTTGCTGATGTTCTGTGGAAACAGTAACTGAAAGTACTCGTCACATCATGTTTACAATACCAAGATAGATAGTTTGAACAATACCTGTGAAAGGTGGAGTGATTTCAATGCAGATCAATAAATCAACACATTATTAAATGGCAGTTGGATAGCTTTCGTTCTGCAGCTTCTCATAATGAAGTGTCCATATTTCGGGAACAAAGCTGAATGGGCCCATGGTGTATATTACATTTTTTGCTTAGAATAACCACCCAAACTTGCTGGCAAAGTTTCTCATTTTCATGATGGAGCACTTTCCCTTAATTTGGAGCTGATTCTCTCTGGTGGGGATCAGATAAAAATAGGAAATTTCTTCAGATATAAGCATTCTGTGATATTAATTTCACACATTTTTTTTTAAATCAATTAGCCTATTTTGGACCACTTTATTTGAGTTGACCTCATTATCTTTTTATGATTATCCTTCAATCATCTAATTAAATTTTTAGGATGTTTTTGCCTAAGTTCATTGTTTTAAATAAATAATTTTTCTTGATTTTTTTTTCTTCATTCTTTCAAATTAACCTTAATACATAGAACTGTAGACTAATGAAATGCATATTTTTAATTTGTCGAATGTACAATGTTCTGAAATTTAGAATATTAAGCTACAAGTAAAATTTGATAAATTTAATCATGACTGCAATGGACCTTTCCATTAACTATAGTTGCACCTTCTGATGAGAGACGATTTGAATTGTGGGAAATGTATGTTGATTCTCATTCAGTTAAGCTGAAATGGCATTTTATTTACCAATTGAGTTTGTGTTTCATCTGAAGAAATTGATAAACTACTTTTCTCTTTTTTTTTTTTTTTTTTTTTTTTTTTTAATAATTTCTATTTATTTGTTTTAGTTAGCAATTGTTGATCGGTTTTAATTTCCCAAGGATTTTGATTATAAAAATAATAATACAGATGGGATGGACAAATAAATATTTTTAAATGAATGAATTAATTCATTTACTTGTGATTGTTAAGATGAAAAAAAATAATAACTTTAATGGGGAAAAAATGACTTTTTAAAAAATGAATAAAAGGCAGCTTACAAGATATTTTAAAAGAAGTATATAATAAAAAATAACTACATTTCGATCCGAACCAGTGGGCCATTTACAAAAAAAAATTGTAAAAATTACATCCTTTCAACTAATATTTTCATATTTGAGAAAAAATTAGCAGTAGCAGTTATTTGCGAAACTCATTCTTGATGTTTTGCAAATAACTATTAATTTTAAATTTTACAATAAATAATATATATATATATATATATAAACACGCACACACACACCTTCTGTATTTTTAAGTTATGTCATGATTCGTAATTTTGAATAAATAGGGATCACTAGAGCAAAACAGTTTTATATTCCATGATAGAAGTGTGATAGCAGAATATTAAAGAAGGGACTAAGCACACTTAGAAATGATATATATATATATATATATATATATATATATATATATATAATGTCATTTCTGAGTGTTCTTAGTGTCCGTTCTTTCATATTCTACTATCACACTTCTATCATGGAATATAAAACTGTTTTGCTCTAGCGATCCTTGTTTATTCAAAATTACGAATCATGACATAACTTAAAAATACAAAAGATGTGACATTTGAAATACAGAATGCATCCCCTAACGTTGAGTGTGCTCAAAATGCCACCCACCTTGTGCCAAACATCATTGGCTTCTCATTCAATACGAATGAAGTCACTCGGAGAACTTCAGTACTGCTGAGAGACTGACATGCTTATAGAATTCGATGTTCCATTCGTTCCTTGTTATTGGCGCTCTTGGTATACAACGTCGTTAACTAGTCCCCAGAGAAAGAAGCCCAATAGACTGTTGCTGAAAAGTTTGGTCAGTTCGAACAGCAAAACAAAATAATGAAGACTGTCAAACAGTGACAGCCAACAGTTACAATCACGACTACCGATGTGTTCCAGTTCAAGACACGTATTTCCTTTCCGCATTTACTCTTGTGTTGCACATTTTGAACCCTGATTGGACCATTGTCAGCTTCATTGTTGTCAACATCTGCAGTTGTTTTGATGAATATCTTGATGCCAAGCGTCATCATTTTATTTTTTCCTGAATTGTGTCTAAACAGAGAATGATAGAGAAATAAAGTTTTAATAAAAGTTTTCTTTTCAAAAGACCTATCCAACGACACTCCACATGATCTATGTTCTCATTTGAAATTTCAAAGGCAACCCCGATTACACCCAAATTCCGGTTTCTACTGGACATTCACAATGACACCATTTGATTTTTTGGATACTATTTGGTAATGAAAATTCTCACGAGAAAACCTGTACCCTGTGGTTTTCAAGAAAAACAGGGGATACGGGTGCTTTTGAACATAGTGTATATGTGTGTGTATATGTATATTTAAAAGATTTACATTTTTTCTTAATATGCACATGGAAGTAGTCAGGGTTGGGAAGTAACGCGTTACTACACTCCCGTGCAACTAAATATACTCACTCCTTCAGAGCGCACAAAAAGGCGTATGTTTTTTAAATGGCTTAACCCATTTTCAAAAAACATTTTTTTTTGAAAGCCTAATGTTTTTACTTTACAATGACACTATTATCATTAAAATCTGTACAATATTTTCCAAATGAATGTGATCTGAACGTAAGCGTAGCAAATGCAGTCTGAACGGAAACGATGAGTTGCGCGCCGCACTCCCCTATAAAATCCCATGTGGACCGATATTTATTATCAGTCCCTTATCAGACGTTCATCTGTACACATCTCTGCAAGTTTAATTCATTGTTTTCACAAACCCATGGATACTACGCCAGAAGACGCCGCACAAGTTGTTGCTTTGTTGCAAGCAGGCCACAGTCAACGAGAAGTCGCTCGTCAACTAAACTTGAGCTAATCTGCTGTCTCAAGAGTATTCAGAAGGTTTCAGGAAACTGGTACCTTCACTTGGAGACCACATACTGGACGGCGCCCATGCACATCTGAGAGGGATGATCGCTTTATCGTTTCAACTTCACTGCGAAATCGCCATCTCACGGGCGTCGATCTGCAACAGGAGTTGAGACAAGTTCGTGGAGTAGCTGTTAATCAATAGACAGACAGAAGACACTTGAAGGAAGCCAACCTCTTTCCAAGACTGCCCGCTAGAGGCCCAAAATTGACCGTAAATCACCGCACAGCACGACTCGAATTTGCTCGGGAACACGTCAATTGGAGCATCGAGCAATAGCGGTCCGTCCTATTCACTGATGAGAGCAGAATGTGTCTCCATGGTAATGATAAGAGAGGCCGGGTCTACCAGCATCCAGGAGAGCGATTTTCACTGTGCTGTTTTGCTGAAACAGTCTCGTATGGCGGTGGTTCCTGCATGATGTGGGCTGGCATATCCCTTGAGGGAAAAACAGATCTTGTTTTCATACCTGATGGAGGCCGGAGGGGGGGGGGGTCTGACTGCTCGACGATATATTGAGGACATTCTCCTGGATCATGTTGTGCCCTACGCAGGATATATCGAGGAAGACTTCATGTTGGTGCATGACAATGCCCCATGTCATTCAGCACGTACCACTCGACAATTCATGGAGGAGGTTGGTCTCGAGATGATGGAGTGGCCAGCCCTCAGTCCCGACATGAATCCGATTGAGCATTTGTGAGACGAGCTCAAACAGAGGGTCCGAGCCAGAAATCCGGCACCATCTAATATCAACGAGCTCAAGATTGTGCTGGAGGAGGAGTGGAATGGGATCCCCCAAGACTTTGTCAAAACCTTAACAGGGTCTATGAGGAACCGCATGCAAGCCGTCGTACAGGCAAGGGGAGGCAATACCAAGTTTTGATTAATAAAAGTTTCCTTGTTTTACTTGAATTTTTTGTTGTAATTTAATTTTAAGTATCTACAGTTTTTTTTCCTAAGCATGCATTTTGCTTGCGTTTTCATTCAAAATGCATTATAAAACAAAATATTGTACAGATTTTAATGATAATGGTGTCATTGTAAAGTAAAAACATTAGGCTTTCAAAAAAAAATGTTTTTTGAAAATCGGATAAGCCATTTAAAAAACATACGCCTTTTTGTGCGCTCTGAAGGAGTGAGTCGATTTAGTTGCACGGGAGTGTAGTAATAGTTACTTTTTGTATTAACGATTGGTAACGCCATTACTTTTTTAATTGAATAACTGTAACTAAGTTACTATTATTTGTAATGGAGTAACAAAAACGTGTTACTTTTTTGTCTATTTTTTATTTACTTTCACACCAACTTATTAGGAGGTTTGGTATTTCAAAAACTCCGTATCTTTTATCGGGATGCTAGTGTTGCTCCAAATCTCATCTATGGTCTTAACCCAGTCATTCTTGTTTGAATCATCGAAGAAAAAACAATTTTTACGAGTCTCTTTGAGTGGTTTACTTCAAAATGCAGAAGACTACTGAACACAATACTATTACATTATGAATTGGAACTTTCATTTGAAATAAGGTACCTGGAAAGAAGTAATGTTGTAAGAAACTTACAATATTTATATATATATTCTAAAGAACTGCCTTGATAGCTGCTTCCGAGTAAAAAGTTTTTGAAGTAAATTTTTATTGGAAGTTAATTATTTTAAATGTGAAACTTGGCATTTACATTTATGGCTAGCAGGCGATCTTTCCGTCGAGAATTTCAATAACCCTGCCTTTCGCACACCCTCTTCTCTGAACTTCACATCAATTGTATCTGATTTGAAGCTGATCAATAACAATTTCCTGCTTATTTTCCAATCAATATCTGCTTATTGGGTCAGTCTCAACCTTACTTAATGTTGCAGGCTTCTTATAAGCCTCTTGCAGTGACTTATAAGTCATTTCCCATAGGCCACCATGTTAACTTTGATCCCTCATAGCTCCTATACCCCTGGCTGTCTGCCGCTAAAATTTGCTGGTTGACTTAGATATGGAAGATCTTTCAAATGCACATGGTCTGAACTGGCAACTGCAGTGATGCTATCATGACCTTTACTTGTAAGAATCGAGTTTCAGACCTAACCCAGTGAAATAAATCAATATGATTATTTTAAACGTTTTGGATGATTATTTAAACAGAAAAAAAAAAATTCTCATTTCTAGAAAAAACAAAAAAAATTTAAAAAGGATTTACAAAGTAAATAATGATAGAACAATATAATTAATTACTTTTTTTAGATATTTTTGTGCTATTTTTACAATCTGGAAGACTGAGAAAGGCTCCAAACTAGGTTTTTTTTTATTATTATTATTATTATTAAGAGAATGCTTATTTGAGCTATCTGCCATTTCGTCAAATATATTTCCCACAATGCAATTTTTCTTCTCCCTGAATTAAAGGTCCACAGATAAGATAATGAAGACAGTTTCTAACTTAATGTCATCTATTAAAAATGGACACAATAAAACTCCTTTACTTGACATTCTATATTTCATCCTTACGATAGGACTTCCTCAGGAATCTCAAA
>JAFIDM010000003.1:473160-497542 GCA_023159025.1 Thereuonema tuberculata | reverse complement strand
TTTGAGATTCCTGAGGAAGTCCTATCGTAAGGATGAAATATAGAATGGGAAGTAAAGAAGTTGTAAGTTTTATTGTGTCCATTTTTAATATATGATAAGAAGAAATTTGAATATTATGATGCAGTTTTAATGTCATCTATTGATAAGAGCCAGTCTTTCACTGGGATAGCTGTACTTGAATTCTTTTTCAATCTGATCCATTTTATCATTCTCATTTCTGTTTGTCAAAGTCCTTGAAAATAATTTCCATATCCTAATTTTGAATATTAATTTCCTATTGATGTTTTGGGGACTCCCTTGTTATTAGTTTTTGTTTTTTTCTTTTTACAGTTTTACCTAAACTATATCTTGATATCAATTATTTGCCTTCAGTTTTTTATTCACAGAAACCTCATTCCATTCAATAAATTTATTTCTCCAATTCTTTGAATATTTTCAAACTTTTTATAATTTTATTTATTCTATTCTTCAGTTTATTATCTTCATTTTCTCTTAAACACATCTCATGCTACATCCACACTAAGGAATTTATTGAGAACTTTTCTGCTAGTTGCAAATTTCAAATCGAAGCTAATATTTCTTGAACGATTTGGACATTAATTTGACCTAGAGATAGGTAATGTGGAAGACACTATCTCTTGTATATTGCTTGATTAGTGATATATTGACACTTTTTGGCTATATAAATAAAACTTGTCCATCATCACAGCAAAAAATTGATTGTCACTTGGTTTTTGATGACAATTTTAGATGAATTTATTCTCAAAAAATCAAACAATCTCCATCGTCTGATAAAGACATTACCTAACAAATATGACAGTTAAACTTTTAATTTGAGTTATTTGATTTAGTAAATAAATTGTTTGCTACAAATTAAAAAAAAAGGACAACAACAAATAAAATACTCCTTTCCAAAAAATTTCAGATTTCGATACTACTTAATTATTAAGAATTAAAATAATGCCAAATAATTAATATTCCGCTCAGGCAGTGGTCCTAGAGGTCTGATTTTTTTTGGATGTGGTCACCTAATTTTTGATGCAGAACACAATGGTGATGGTTTCATTCTAATATCTCTAACCGTTCGGACACTACAGAGTATGACATCCAGCAAATATAAAAGCAAGAGCGGTCCCTTATGTTTTACAGGCAAGCTGTAACCTAGGGACCATTAAAAAAAAGGTAGTTATTTGAAGAGGAAATAAATCTGAAGTTATCTATGAACAAATTATCTCCAAACTTACTTCAATGAATTTAATTTACTTTTCTTAATTTTAAATTAAAACAATTGCCTGATGAGTAAATTTATATTGAATTTGATGTTAAATATTTTCTATATATCTTCAAATGCTGACAATGAGCAATGTTCTAAATAGAAATCAGAGAATTTGACAAAATATCCAGGAAATTGGTGATGCTCTTTCTAGGCCTACATTGTTTGCTTACTACGGCATATTTTAAAAGATTTGAGATAATTTCTGTAGCAGTGAAATGTCATTTTACAGCTGAATCTTTGTATTAACGACTAGAACAGGAAGTTACTTGATCTGTAGGAGTGGTCTTGAATTTATTTTGCATTGTAATAAGCAGGGCCCGGATTTTGATGACCTATAAAATGACTGCAAATATCCCAAAAAATGACCCGAAAACTTAACAAAAATGACCTAAAAATTTGAATGAAACTGACATAATTTGGTGTGTCTCCTGGAATGTGGAAATTCCAAGAAATAAGGGTTGAACAAAGTTGTGAAGATTCTCGTCTTCGTATTCATCCTCACTTTCAGTTCCATTAATATCCAGTACCATACGCAAAAAATGTATCATAAACCATTAAGAACGTGAGAAAATGACTCAAAATGTATAAAATATTTTAATAAATTCCATAAAATGACATAATATTGATGCGAAAATCGAGAAAATGATCTAAAAATAAAATACTTAGAAAAATGACGAAAAAATGACTTAATAAATATGCATTTCTGTAATATGGGGCCATGAACAGGATTTGTATATAAGTTAGCAATGTCTGTGGTGAACCATTTAAAAGATGACATGTCATCAGAATCTTGCCCTGGTAATAAGTTAGGGTTAGTTTAGGTGAATATAGGTAAATATGACAAAAAATTAAAAAAAAAAATGTTCTGTATTAATTCTAATGTTGTGTTTCTAGTTCTTACTATTTGTCAGTCAACTCTTTAATAGTCTTTTCTGTAATGGCTTATATGTCCTTCTGAAAAGAGCCACTATTTTATAACATTCGAAGTTTCTAATGTTGGCCATTGAAGATTTGGTCAGTGCTTTTAAAACCTTGAGAATACTTGTTTTTCATTCTTTTTATTCTCATAGTTCTTGAAAATACTTGGGGAAAAAAATTGTTTGGTATTTGAAAATTATTGGAAAACAAATTGGCAGTTTAATATTTCTGAAGCAGATAATCAATATTTCAAAGAAGTATACTAAAAATAAAATAATTTGGAAGGTTTAATAAAGGTTCATTTAAAAAGTGTAGACATTTTCCTATCTACACATTCATACATCATTAACAATCGCCCTTTGTATCATGCATTCGTAAGTTCAGAATTGATATTTATAATAGTTGGCTTAAGTTCAGTTGACTTGGATTCATAGGTAGAAGAAATTCTTGAAATTTATGCTATATAGTCATACCCCAAATTATATCTCTTTGGACTTACTGCATATGCTCCATTAAATGCCAAGGCTCTTATTGTTGCCGGTCTCTTAATA
Organism: Thereuonema tuberculata; assembly: GCA_023159025.1. Lineage (NCBI taxonomy): Eukaryota > Metazoa > Arthropoda > Chilopoda > Scutigeromorpha > Scutigeridae > Thereuonema > Thereuonema tuberculata. Next base: position 494,797 of record JAFIDM010000003.1, on the reverse strand, counting down.
AGTGCTGGACTGCAGAGGGGACACGGCCAAATAGTAGCCGGTCTCTAACAGTAGCCAAGTCTTTGATATTTGCCTACCGGTACTAGTGTAAGCGTCCGTATCTTTATAGTTGTACGTAATACCTTCAGTACATTGCCTTATAAAATGCCACCGAAACGGTCATTTGACATTGCCTTTAAGATTCGTGCGATGGAATACGCGAAAGAAACTTCCGGTGAGGCGGACACCCGTCATTGCGGATTCGGACGACGAATAGCAGCGAAAGGTAGAGAAAGACATTGCCATTTATCTTTTAACAGTCTTATGTATCATGTGAAATTCAAATAAAGTAGCTATTTGTAATATTAGCTGGTATTTATGTGTAAAAATATTGCATTCTGAAGGTTTTTGTTACTAATGGCCAGTCTCTTTATTAAGCACCGGGAGCCAAGGCTAGTTTTGCAAATAAATGTCGTGGGCCTCTATTGGAGCATAAACAGTACGTCAATTAAAAATGCCACAGACTTGCATCTGTTAATGTCCACCTGCATTGCCATTTATTTCTACGAGTGACTAATTCTGATCTAGAAGACATGCCCTCTCCTTGAGATTTCCTCGCATAACATTAGTCAGCCCAGGTAAAAAAAAAAAAAGAAGTTTAAGGTCAGTACTCTACTCTTTTCTTTATAAGGCAGCTCAGTAGAATAGCCAAGTGCTCTACTCTTTTCTTTATAAGGCAGCTCAGTAGAATAGCCAAGTGCTCTATGCTAATGAAACCTGCACGGAAATGCTTTATTGTAGTTGCTTTAGTTATTGCATTACAAGTAATTTTTATTTTTGTTTGTTTGTTATTGTACAGCATTTATTTTAGTTATAAATATATTATTTATGTCAGTTATGCATGTACATGAGGATTGCTGTGCAGTAGATAGATCGATAAGTGAAAAATAAGATAGTGCTTCAACTTACGTCATCCTCGGGAACCAAAGGTGATATCCTGTGTTGTTTGAAAATCTTTGCATTATATAGTGGAATGGTGTGACTACAATCAAATCATTTTGTGCTTTTATAAATAAATTTTCTAACTTTTTTTTTTTTTTTTCTTAACAGGGACAGTTGTTAACCTTTCAACGAAATATTATGTATGGCTCTCAAAAAAAAATAATAAAGAGAGGAAAAAAAAAGTTTTTGTAGCCCACAGTGTGGCTAAGCTCTTCTTGCAATGTTCTGTTGTCTTTGCAGCTATGACTAGCAAATGTGTTGAATTGCCAAGTTGCATTTAAAAATTTTTACTTCCATTGGAGAATTAGCTTCAAGTTTGTTGCAACTTGAAATATCTCTTAATTTTGGTTATCTAGAAAATTACAATAAACTTTATTGATGCTTTTCAAATGACCAAATTCTGGTGATATGAATGAATTTGAGATAAGATAAATATTTACACTTTTACAAAGAAAAAAAAGTCTTAATTTTTGCGTGCGCAATAACTGGATTATTCTTGAATGACACCGTCGCATGGATTAAAACAATAAAAATTAGGTATAAAACATTTAAAAAGGTTAAAAACGAAACTACTAGTTTCGACTTCTTAACCTTCGGCATACAAGGTGAAAAAAACTCCTCACCTAGACAACGTGGGGTTAAATTAACCCCATAATGAATTGCATGTATTTTATAGGTGCATTAAATAAAATACACTTGAATGCGTTTTTTTCTGTTGAAGATATTATTATATTATTAAATAAATACAAAAGTATAAAAAAATTAAACTTTTTTAATAGAAAAACTAAAAAATCTTACAAATTCTCCTTATAATCAACAATTTACCATTAAGTAACAAAAAAAAATTATGGGTTTTCATGTAGAAACGTATTTGTTTCATATTATATTCTTTAAACTATACTTATTCTGCTTTATTGAACATGAATTTTGAAAAACAAAAAAAAAACGCGTAAGAGTGGACACTTATTTTTTTAGAGACGTCCCATACAACCTGGGGTTAAAAACGCCCAGGACCCGCTTTGAGCACCTGTGTACACCACTGCAGCGCATACGGTACTTATTCAACAATGTGATGCGACGGGGATATGTGTAAGCTCCAGCTACTGAGAACATCAAGTTATTTGATTGCATTATAAAGGACCATCAATGCATTTTAAAAGTTTTGGGGTTAAGATAATCCCACCTTGTATGCCGAAGGTTAAAGACAAAGTCATCATCTGGTCAAGAGATCTTCATCTTGACCAGAAGGTGAAATAGTAGTTTCGTTTTTAACCTTTTTAAATGTTTTATACCTAATTTTTATTGTTTTAATCCGTGCGACAGCATCATTCAAGAACAAAGAAAAAAAGATGAGATATTTCCAGTAATAATTATTACTTCTATGATTAGCTAGAAGTTTATTGTTATAGAATTTCAATAAAAGTATTACAGATGCTGTGTCAACATAAAAAAAAATAAGTTGTAATGATTTGATCACTTTAAAAAAATAAAAGTATTAAGTAAAAATAAAATTTACGCGTCTGAAAAACTAGACACTGGTTACGAAACTAATTGTTTAGGAGTAACCATTAGCAAAGCAATTTCAAACCAAGAGAATTGTATTTTAATTAGTTTAATAACTAGACATGATTAGAATTAAGTTGAATTCAGTCATATTAAAGTTAGTTATTTTAATGCATATGAAATATCAGGAATTATATTATAAAATTCTATTGTAATTGGTATTTAGTGTTTGAGGCTTCTAAGTAGAGAGAAAGGTCTTTCATTCAGAATAATAGAATATGCAACAATACTTTGTTTGATTACTGATAATTGAATGCAAAAAAAGATCTTTACTATAATAGAAAGTGATTTTTGGAATTAAAAAGAAAAGGATGATCTTACTTAAATTATCATTCAGTAAGTTTTTCCTATCAATTCTTGTTCTTATTTTATTTTATTTTATTTTTTTATTTTAGGATGATCTTGTATTTAGTGCTGCGGATAATGTTGATTTAACTGTCCAAATAAAGAAACTTGAACAAGAAAATCAAGAATTAAAAACAGGTTTGTGTAAATTAACAAAACAAAATATTTTCTTGTTTTTCAATTTTTATCCTATTTTCACGAGTTTCTCAAAAAGGATCATTCCATGTCAGATTGCTCAAAAGGTTGCACAATCGATTTATTTATTTTATTTTATTTATTTATTTTATTTATTTATGAAAAATTTTCACCAAAGGTGAAAAATATAAATAAAGTAAGTAACTTCCCCCTTCTGCTGTGAAAAAGATTTATTTGGTTTTATGATGCAATGATAGCCTTTCTGTACCAGGAAAGGTAAAGAAATATAGACTGGTTAAAAGATATAAAACAGAATCATGTGGAAATGGATAATTATATTTGGACCACTATAAGCTAAGTCAGAAAATACAAGGAAAAACAGTAGGAAAAGTAAATAAAACAGCTGGGCAAAAAAGTACCAAAGATTATAGCAAAAATGATGAATAGAAAAGAAAGTGCAGAAAATAAGATAGTTAGCAGGGAAAAAAAATTAAAAATTTTAAAATTATTGTTACAAATACATATTTGAATTTTAACTAGATGAGATGGTTAGGAAATTATTATTTTTATTTAAAAGTAATGAAACGGGGAAATAATACATTGAAGAAGAGGATAGACAACAGTTCATTGAAAATATTATTAATGCACTGCTCTGTAGATATTTTTGGAGCAGTACATGATTAGTGGGAACAGTATGAAGATCTATCTATAAAAAAAGTTATTTTAACAAATGTTATGCATTACATGTTGTCACGAATCAATTATTCCTCGTAAACCATCAAAAACTAAGATTGGCAAAGAAATTGTGCTCTGCTACTAACTGTGTGTCATGAAAAAAATTAATAAACTTTTTCTTCGAACAATTACAGGAAAATGGCTTCTGCTCTGCTACCAAATTGTCACAGCCTTAAAGTTAAGTTACAAGCATAAAATAATATTAACTGCATTTTTTAAGAAAAATTTATATTAAAAGACTTATATATACATGTATTAATAATGTGTTATTTATGTGCTGGGCCCGAGAATGAAGTTAAAAGTATATAATACTGAATTGAATAAAAAAGATTATTCTTAATTAATAATAAAGGAGAATAAAAAAAATACAAATGGATTAAATTGAATAAAATGTTTATATCACTCCTTATTAATTAATAAACTATACACACAAGTAACACAAATTGAAATAAAATTAAAAAAATGATCAGTTCTAGAAAGAATTGTCTTTTCAATAGATACAATATGCTATTCTAAACAAATGTCTATATGTGAGGGTCTGTACCTTTCAGAGTGGCATTTATAAAATAAAAGGATGGTACTTAGTTCGTAGCACCAAGATTGTTGTTGGATCCCATGATTCCTATTTATTTTCAACGAAGCACTAATTTTAGATGTTTCACTCTTGTATAATGATGTCAATCTAACGCTTGCTTCCAAGTATCCTGACATTACTTATGGAAAAGGGTTTTCAACAAAAGTAGGCCTAACTGCTACGTTAGTTGTAGGAACGAATTGGCTTGTAGTTCTGCTTTTCCATCTCCTGCGTTCTGTCGGGATGGCAAAATTTTTACTTTTCCACAGGTACTTGGAAAACACAGCAGTTCTCAACTCCTCTCTTGCTATTGCCAATGTCTGCATGCAATAGTGACTCTTAAGTTTTATTTCACTTATTCCACAGTCAGTGCGGAGGAATAAAAAGTGATTCCACTTATCTCCAGTAGTCGGCAATCATCTCTCTATTTGCAATTTCACTTTTCTCTTAATGTCAACAAATTAGTAAACAGCCACTCAAAAAGCTTAGAATTTGATTTAAGATGAGGATGGATTGACTGTTTTAACAACCGTGTGAATTACAAACATTTTATGGAGAGAAAGTAATTAACAATGTAATGTGGTGAGCGTGGGTGGCTTGACAGCCGAGCACCACAACCTGAAAGATCTATTGTGCTATCCCACGGAAAGAAAGACAGATGGAGAGAAAGACTGAGAAAGGATGGTGTGAGAAGTGCAGGGGAAATGGGAGAACCCCGGGAAAACCTGCCCAGCGCGGATCGCCACCATCAACGAAACCCACATGAGAACCGAACCTCGGTACTCGAAGGTGAGAGGCCAGTGTCTTAGGGACATCGCCAACCGCGCGGCCTAAGTAATTAACAAAGTTCACATGTGCATGTAAGTAATAAAAATTGAAGCTTCAGAGAATTAAAGAATACATGAAAATTAAATTATAAAAATAAAATCAAAAGACAACACGCAAATCGATAGATTCATACAAAAGCAAGGTATAAAAACAGCAAATGATAAACTAAGTAAAATGTTCAGATTAAAAAATATCAATGAAAATTGTAAATGCGATTTCAAAGAGCACAGAGATAATTCAAGCAGTCAACTTCAATCCACGGCATTCTTTCCACCAAATATAAACAAAGTAATTAGTTTAATTGACAATATGAAAACCAAAAATTCAGTGGGAATAGATAAAATTAAGACAAAAGATATAAAGGAACATAAGGAGATTTTTGCAGAACTAATAAGTGAGCTGTTTAAAATCATGTTCAATTCGAGTATTTATCCATCAGCATGGAAAATTGCCAAAATCATTCCCATTTACAAGAAGGGTAAAGCAGATATTGCAGAAAATTATAGACCTATTTCAATTCTATCCAATGTATCAAAAATAATTTTTAACAATGTAATAAATTACAACATACTAAAAAAAGAACAATATGCCTATCAAAGAAATTCGAGCACTAAACCTTCTAAATAACTTTAATGAAACTATAAATCATAATCTTAATAAAAGCCTATATAATTTAGTAATTTTCATTGACTTCAGTAAAGCTTTTGATTGCGTAAATCACAATATCTTAGTAAAGAAATTGCATAATTTAGGAATAAGGGGCAAAATCAATAAATTCAGGGTGTCTACAGAATCAGGGAAACCGGGAATTATCAGGGAATTTTGTTATTCTGGAAAAAATCAGGGAATTTTGCAATTATTACTTAAAATCAGGGAATTTTTTGGTTGAACAGATTGGTTTTTTTTTTTTTTGGTTGAACAGATCAGGGAATTTTAAAAGAAATTGTTCATGAAATCAGGGAAAAATCAGGGAATTTTTTTATTCAGATTTTGTAGACACCCTGAAATTGATAGAAAATTATTTAAAAAACAGAAAATTCAGAATAAAATTAAACACAAAACAAAGTAAGATCTACAACATTAAGTCTGGCATTCCACAAGGTTCCAATCTTAGACCTCTTCTATTTATTCTATATTTAATTCCCTCTTTTCAGAACTACAAACATCAACAGCCTATGCAGATGATCTTATTATACTGAACACACACAAAGATTTATCAACAGCTCAAAATAGACTACAAGAAGACTTTAATAAAATAACGAAATAAAATGGTCACATGATAATAAAATGCACATAAACAATGACAAAACAAAACTAATGTTGATTAAAACAAAAGCCTGCCTGACCTTCCACAAATCAAATTACATCAACACTCTTGTTACAGACAAAACTATCTTTCAATAAACTGCTCTTGCAGTAAGCTAGATGTAATAAATATATATAAATATGTAGGTATTCACATGGACTAATCATTATATGGACTGCTCAGAAGCCAATCAGATTAAGTCATTTTGTTTTAAATTGAAATTTTTTCTGTAAGTCATACTCTAATGTTTATACTTTCGGTTGACAAAGTGCCCAAATCACTCCTTCAAGTTTATAGTTATGTTATCTTTCAATAAAAAATTCATTCTTCAAATTTACAAGCATTGTTATTTTTTGGTACGTAATTTTAAAAAACCTATTTCATTTTTTGGTTTATTGACTTAATCTGATTGGCTTCTGAGCAGTCCATATACAAATTACAAAAAAACTAAACACTTTTACTTACATGTTTCACCACAATAAAAACCTATTTCCACTCAAACAAAAAGTCATTATTTTACAAGGCTTTCGTTGACTGCCTATTAAACTACTGACTATCTTGTTGGATACATATCACCAAAACAAAAATGAAAAACATTGAAAGGCTTTTAAAGAAAATATTTAATTTAATCTTTTCAAAATACGAACATCAGAAATGTCAATTAAGAATCAAACACAACATTTTATTACCAAAACAAAAAATTACCTATATACTAATAATAAAAAAAAATTATTTTATAAATAATAAAATAAAGACAGTTCCTAACATAACAAATACTCGTAGCAAGCTACAGAATATATTAAAGTATGAAAATCCAAAAAATAATTACGGCCTTAGAAACAATAACAGGATTTTAATGAAACTGTTCAGCCAGTTAGATCCCGAGATGTATAATGTAAAAAATATCGGAAAATTAAAAAATCTTCTAATAGAAAAAATAATCAAAGAAAAAATAATTTGGAACATAAAAATGAAAAAGCTAAAGAAACTATATCTTGTTCATGTTGCTCTTGTTATTTTTATATAATGTTTTAATTAATTCTAATTATGTACTGTTCTTATTTTTTTTTGTAATATTTTTAATTAATGTATTCTTTATTATCTATCATACTTAACTACTCTCAGCACCTACACCACAGGTACGTGAGTTTACCTAGTAGGACTGTAATGTTTAAATTTTCAAGAAATAAAAAAAAAAAATACTGATTACACTTACAGAAAAGATTTAAGATATGTGAAAAATATAAAAAGCAGAATAATGGGGAAAAACACAAAATAATCATAATGAAACTGTGACATTGTTAGGAGGAATCAGCTGAAGCCTGTTGTCCTAGTCTTATTGCCATAAGATCTTCTATGAAAATAAATAATGTTATGAAAGTCATAAGGTTTGAAACTGGATGAAGTGGAAGTGACTGCAGATTTGGTAAAAGAATTTACAAATTCATTTCTAGAAATGCAATATTACTCACTTCAACAAATATACATATTGCTACACTTTAAGTGATTTAATAAATCAAGATAATAAAAAAGCTTTCAAAATCCTAATGGGTGTTGATGTAAATAAGAATATTTGGGAACTTTTGAAATGGATATTTTAATGCCATGAAAATGACAGATACTTCTTCAATGGAAATGGAAACCTGAATAGAAAAATGAACAATTCTAAACTTCTCACTGAAAAAATAACTTTTCCACAAATCTATATATCTGCATAGAAAATGTTAAAACACTGATGGAAATGCTGGAAGATTATTGACGAGGGTCTGTGATATGACAAACGTTCAATATTAAAGAAAAAAAATATCATGGTTAATTATTGATTATCTCGTAGATGGAGATGAAGAACTAGGTAGTAAGAATCTTAAAATCTGAAAGTATCCAGAAAGCTCATCACCCCAGTGTCCAAAATGTCTTGGAACAGATGTCAAAAAAAAGAAAAAATGACCATGAACATAGAAAATGGTGAGCTGGATTCTTTGGAATGGATCTATGCCAGAATAACATTGAAGGGATGAACAGTGCTGATGACATTCATTGACAGTTCAGACGCTCTTGCAAATAGACTTTAAGAAGAGAAGCGTGGAATGCACCAAGACATAATCAGAGATTCTGATAAAGGTTGGAATCAAATATGCAGAGAGCAGGTGACTTGGCCATCATTTACTTGTGATTAAATAAAGGTTCTGAAAATCTTGTGCAGTAAAAAGAGGCATTTTATTACTCTTACAGTAGGAGAAAGGATTTAGAGACGATTCCAGTTTGAATGCATTTCTCCCTGTAGTTTTGTAAGTAACGTTGAAAACTGAGTTTTCTGTCAAAGATATGGGAGAAACTCTTGATGTAAAGCACAGTTGGAGGCTGTTAAATATCAAGTTGGGTTTTGGGGAAAAAAAAACTTTGTTAGTGAGTAAAATTAACACAGCCATTGATGGTGAGTTCTTGTAAAGGTCCAATCATGTGGTCAACTTGCCACAACCAAAAATAATGTCTCATACAAACATCAACAGGAAAGATTCTGGGAGCGTCTGAACAAATAAATTATTTCCAAGAATCATAATCCTCAGTGTAAAATTTTAAATCATCACCCTAAAAACCATTGCTCATTACTTTGTTTTGTTGACCATATGCCAGCCAATCAGGACACGAGCTGCTGCTGTATTCACAGACTTACAATGACTACAAGACCATTACTAGAACTAAGTGTGATGCACCATTCTTGTACCTTAAAACCAACCAACTGCTAGAAACAGTGCTGTATAATTATGATGAAGAGATGCAGTCAGATTACTTTCCATCTTGATTGCATTTGCTTTTCATAATGTACTTCAAAATGAACAAGACCCTAATTGCTTTGTAAAAAATAAATGTCAAAGCAAATAATTAGCAAGATATTTTGTCAAATGAATTTTTTTTCTTCTGAATTTTGAAGTTAAAAGAAATGTAACTCTTGAAAATCCCCATTATAAATCTATCGATTGTATTTTTTTGTTGTTTTTGTTTTCCCTGGAAAGGTGTTAATTTATTTACTTATTTGATAAATTGGTTTTACGTGTGTACTTATTATTATTATTATTTACTTGTGGCATGTTAATTGTTGTGAATAATTATTTGTTACGAAATTATCTTGAATTTTTATTTCATAGGCAATTACAGAAATAATAGTTATGTTTTATGTTCTGTTTATTAATAGATTTTTGAATTGGAATTAAGACTGCTTAGATTCTTGTTTGTAATCAATAAATATTTGTTTATTTGTTTAGTTACAAAAGAGTTGCAGAAGCTTGTATCAGAACTTCAAGTGCGTGTTAGTGTTTTAGAGAAAAACCTAAAAAGCACAGCACCTAGTACTCCTGCAACAACACAAACAAAAGAACAGACAAAGGAACAGCCTAAGGTAAGGAATTTATCACAACTTTCATTTCAAAATTATTTACTGTTTTTGAGAAAATACATAAAATGTCAAATATCAGGATTGGTTAAAATTGCTAATTTAAAAAAAAAAAAAAAGTTTCTTTTTGCTTGATAAATAAGTAGTCTATTATACCCATGGAATTTTCAGAGATTTAATAAAAAAATAGCAATCGCTTATTTTTTTGTCTTAAGATCTTTAAATTCAGTAAATTTCCTGTAAGTGTTTGTATTCACAAGATAAAATGAAACAGTTGTGGTTATTAATTTTCCACATTGAAGTTGGATGTAAACTTTCTTTTTTATTCAGTTCATCACATAGTAGAAATCAGTTTCATTCATTGAATTTCTTGTTAAGAGTTCTTAGATGTGTCATCATTTATTAAGTAGTGGATTCAGCAGTCGCACTGTACCAAGTCCAGATAATAGGATGGAGGAGGAATCAGTTCGTGCAATTTTGCCATTGTGACAGTTGATTTGTGAGATGGCATGTTGTCCTAGTGAAAGAGCAATTTGTGTGCTAATCTTGACCATTTTTCCTTCAATTCATATTTCAAACTGACCGACAATGCCACGTAATAGACTCCTGTTATTGTTTTACTCTTTTACAAGTAATCGATTAGGATTATTCTTTGGGAATTCCAAAAACCAGTGGTCATTACCTTCCATGCTGGTCTTTGGTGCACTTTCACCAGTCATCGTCCACTGCTTTGACTTCTACTTCAACTCAGCTGTGTAGTGGTGGATCCAAGTTTTGTCCGGGGTCACGAATCAATGCAAAAAGCCCTGCAAATTGCTGCTAAACATCGTCAAACCTGCATTAAAATGTCCTTTCATGTGGGTTTTTAATTGACAGTCGCTGCAGCCATCGCACGCACAGCTTTTTCATTGGCAATTTTTCTTGTAGGATATTGTGCACTCATTCAGTTGAGATGCCTACAGCCCTCAGCAATCTTACACACTTTCACTCAGCAGTCTTCCATTACGATAACGTGGATGTTTTCAATGATATTCTTTGTAATGACCTCAATTGGACTTCCGGAGCTCACTTCATCTTCCGTGCTTGTATTGCCACGTTTAAACTCATTTTATCCAGAAATAAGTAGTCTTCAACGCTGGTGCAAGAGTCCCCATGAACTTCATCCAACTCAACTTTGATCTGCAATGCCATCACTTCAAATAAAAATGCTTCATCATTGCACAGAACTCATTTTTTTTTTTTTTTCCATTTTGTGGTAAATGTGACAGTGGGTCAATTTCAATGAATGTCAGATGTTACCTACACATAACTGAAGCTCGTCTGAAGGATAGAACAAAATGGCGAGGGAATGTCTTGTTCATAGTGCTGCCATCTGTGTGTCATTTACTGTACTTATCAAACATCCTCGTTTAAGAATTGAGTGAAATGGTATTCTTATTATTTCTCTTAACTTTTTCATTTCATTGATAGAGGTATGTTTTCATTTTTGGATTAGAATAGATTGAGAATAAATGATGCACCTAATAATAAACATGTAATAATCCATATCCAAATTGGTTTTTTGACCCACTTCATTAAAAAAAAAGAATCATATTTATTTTCAAGGGAATTTATTGACGACAATAATAGAATTTACTTCTGTGGAATATTATCATCAGTAGATTTTATTTTTATGTATTGACTTTTATTTATTTATAGGTTGGAAGTAAAAATGATGATGATATAGATTTATTTGGATCTGATGAAGTAAGTACAATATTACCAAAAATTTCAAAAATGCTAGAATTTAATATTTATATTGAGATATGTAACAATTTTCAATGTTTACCTTTCAGGTATTTCCATTACTTCTCATTCTTGCCTTTCTTGAGGACATGAGTTTTCTGTCTGCTTGTCTTCATAGTGATTTTTTATCAGTTTTTACCCAGAGATTGGAATTTACACATTACTAGTAGCATTTACTTTTTCTCATAATAGTTGGTAACATTGTTACAGTTTCTTTTTTCTTTTCTTTTTAAAAGTAACATAGTTGCTTTTTTGAGCAACACAAATGTTCAAGTGTTACTTCCAGTTTCTTTGCCAATATCTTCAACAATGATTTTACTAAGGATAACATATTTTTCATCGCTGTACAGTGAAATTCCTATTGGAAATTTGCAGCAGTTGATGGTGCACTGATAATGTTCATTGAATAGAGAATAGGAAGGATCATAGTGGGAAAAATGGGACCTCGATGAAATAAAACTCAAAAATGTTCAATCTGCTTTGACTGAACATTTAAGCAAATTTCAAAATCCTATTAATAATTGGAATAACATCAAGATTTAGATATTGATAATAATTATCAGAAATTACAAGTAAAAGAGGCCTTTTATATTTAAAAAAACAAAAAAACTTATCGACTTGATGAACATTTGAAATTCCTGTGGCTACCGATTTATTTCATTGTTAACTTTTTAATTATGTTATGATGTCTTTAATTGTTTTCTGTATTAAGTTCATGAAAGGTTTTTGTTAACATTGAGCTCGCAGTTTTTATCTTAATATATTGTTTCTTAAAAATTGTTGTTCATTATTTTTTAAATTTGCTGTCGTAGGTTCCTGTATTGTTTTAATGTTATTCAGTTCTACTTCACTTGAAAATGTAGCAAAAGTTGCTGCGAAACATATTGTATCTTTACATTAAATAATTTTTATTAACCCAATTGTCCTACGAAGTTAAATATTTAATATTAATGGGCTTCTTTCAATTATTTTGAAATAAAACTGCAGAAACAAGTATGTCGTTATAATAAAAATTCTAATTCATGTGACAGATTTATGCTGGATTTGAAATGAATTAAATAGTTGCACAGCTTTACACTTTAGTTTATGCCAGTGTTTCCCAACCTTTTTTGTGCTATGCCCCACCTAAGCCTTTATAAAATTCTTATGCCCCCTATTACTATTACTTTTTGCCCCCCCCCCCCCCCAATAATAATAATAATACCATCAAAACATGATTACCATGAAGTGTATATATTTGTTACTTATATTAATTAATTTATATACAATTACGATTTTTCATAATTTAAATAAATAAGAAACAGTATAAATGTAACAGTTCATAAACAACAAATCAGTTTTATATATCATTACGATTAAAATATAATATATAATATTATATAATTATTATATAAGAAAAAAAGATCTATGTCATATTTTACATCAAATCCTCTATATCAGCGTTTCCCAACTTGTGGGTTGCGACCCACTAGTGGATCGCAGAAGGGTTCAGGTGGGTCGCGACTTGATCCTAAAACTATCAGAAACCATCGAATAAACCAACCGAAAAGATCAGAAAAATCGAAAATCGATCATATATAAGGAAGGGATATGATACAAATATGGTTTTATTCTATATTCTTCTATTCCTGTATATGTGGAGGTATTCCGATAAGGAAAGGTAAGTCGCCAGCTGAAAAAGGTTGGGAACCGCTGCTCTATATTATAAACAAGAAATGAAATCTGTGCATTTGCACTGAAAATGGAAAAAGACACTGACCCCTCAAATAGATTCGTAGAATTTTTGAATTGTCCCCCTGTGGGGCATGGGCCCACATTGGGAAATACTGGTTTATGCCCTATTTCTTGTAATAGTGTTTTGTGTCCACAAAATTTCTTGAGCTGCTTGTGCTGCCGACATGCAGCCTCTCTAGATGAAAGTGCTACTATTTTCTGCTGCTGTTGATTGTATCAATGAATTAGACTGTTCCTAACAACAAACGCTTTTGATTTTATATCAAGTCTGTCTTCAGACCAATTAGCATCACAATAGACAGTTAATGTCATATCTGGTAATTGACTTAGATTTAGATTCTAATCTACAGTACTTTTCAGATACTTTACAACTCTGTAAATTGCTTTTCAATCTATAAAATATATATATATAAATCAAATCGTGGTTATTTTAAAGTGAAATTATTTGGTCCATTTCTCTTCTTTTTATTGATCTCTGTGAAGGTAATTTAGAAAAGTAGAGAGCTTTTTTCTCTCGAAAGTTTGATGCCACATTTATAGTTCTTTAAACAATCAGGGAATGTTTGTAAATGGGATGAAAGATGTCTTTGTTCGCTCACAGACATTCGGATACACATTTATTTATTTATCGAAAAATTTAAAAAAATAAATAACAAGCAAGAGCTTTCTTATTAGGAAGCAATATTTATATCAAATTAGATTTATTCAGTATAATACATCAGCTTAGTCACATTAAGATGCAGGGTTAAGGAATTGGTTTTCTTTGCTTCATTTATTGCATTTTTTTGTCCAAATCACATGATCCTAGTTCTGATCATTGAAGCTCTTTGATCATGTGGTTTTGCTCCTGTCAACATTTCCATCACCAGTTTCATCATTGAAATGGTGACTTTAAAACTTGAAATTCAGGGAATTTCAATCAAAGGTGATTAGTGAGCACCTATCGATACCTGCGGAGCTGTGACGTACCAGTAAGCAAAGGAAAGCCAACCCCCATTTTTGGCAGCAATGAATTTGTCGACGCCATTTTTGCCACATCTTTGATTGAATTCAAGGATATTATGAATTAAGTGTCATAGTCAGGAGATTATCTTTCAATAAGAAACAATATTTTACTGAAATTCATTCCATGAATCAGAATGTGCAGATGTCAATATTTTAAAGAGATTTTTTCATTTCTTATTGAAGTGACACCACATTCGCAAAGGACTATGGGAATATTTGTCCCTCTGCAAAAGCTTAAAAATTTGCAATCGAAATGCACTTGATTCCACTTAAATAATAAGAGATACTAAACTATAATGTACAAGCAGTTTCAAACAGATTGACAATTTCTTAAAATTCATAATTATTTCTTCTTTATAAACAACTTTAAGGAGTGAAAAATTAACATAATTAATTATTTACAATTAAAACACCTGGAGACTTAAGTTACAAACAACTAAAAATTAAAAACCATTCCATGTTCCAATTGCCTCCTCAGATGTAGTCAGATGGTATTGTTATACTGCTTAAATAAATTGATATTGTTAGTGCATTACTATCATAATCTGTTATATTGTATTATGCTGTTATTTTGCTGTATTTGAATTCATTCACAGAATTGTAAGAATAGGTTTAGAATAATATCAAACCATTTTCACCTGAAGAAGATCAGTAATATTTTTAGCTGATTGAAAATTTGTGGTTAAAATAAAGAAGAAATACTTATGAACATGTTGTTGGAGTTTTACTTATTAATATATCTGTGGAAAATGGATTATGTCGTGATTGCTGAAATTCACTTAATATTACATTGCCTCAAGATGACTGAACTGAAAGTCAAAAGTTTTACATCTGATTAGTTCGTGGCTTGTCTTTAAAAAACAATGCCAATCATATAAGGTGTTGCTTCATCTTTCTATGAACGTTTCATTTGGGAGAACAAAAGCCTGTAATTAAAATGTAGTTTTGATTTGTTTTAGTGAATCAAAAGCAATGATGAAAACTATGATCATTTGGTCATGATTCTAAACATCTTTATTGATCCTTTTCTTTTTTCCTGAGTATTTTATTGTTTCTCTTATTTTAGGAAGATGAAGAAAAAGAACGAATAAGGCAAGAAAGACTAAAGATGTATGAAGAGAAAAAATCTAAAAGTAAGTTTTGAGTTCCAAGTCTTAACAGAAACAGTGATGGCCTGTAATTTTAAGTATTCTGATAAACTACGATGCTTTAAATCTGAACTTTTAGTTTAGTCAAGAAGTCCTCTGCCTCCTTCCTTCCTTGGAAGATATAAACGATCAACATCACTTCGAGAGTGTAGTGCATGATGCATGGTCATTAATTTTCGAGTTCTCCTGTCTAAAATATCCAGGTCAGCTTGTGTCCAATCAGTGGGAGTTGATAAACAATAAACAACAATCAGTGGGAGTTGAAATGCTGCCTCCATCCATCCTAATAAACAAGAATGCCATGTTAATAGTCAGTCAAAGACAACTTTCAGCTAATTTTTATTTTCTTATTTGATTAATAGCACCAAAACAAACAGTACTGAAATGGCTGCACGGCTACTGCCCATGTGTGCCACTCAACCAGGACTTGATTTATTTGCTAGTATTCACAGTTCTATTGTAGATGTAATGCTGAGTTGCAACAGTGGTTCTCACAACAGAGAAAAAAGTGCTTATTATTGAGCATTATTTCTGTTCATGCTGATTTGGACATGGTTCAAATATACAGATAAATTTCACAAGAAGTTTATTATGTCCTACACTGAAGGTTATATGAAGATCAGATTCCTGTTTCATTATCAGTTAACCTGTTTTTCTCCAATGTTAATAACAGCTTGAACAGAGAAGGAAGAAACAGCTGTTGTATTAGTGAGAAAATGCAATAGTCAGTGGTAAAATTAGTATAAAAATACAAAATATTCTGTAATATACGGAAAAAGAGCTACGGTCTCTGGAAAAAGACTTGTTCTGAAGCTAATAACCTTGTTTATTATGTTTCAACTTTTGAATTGTAACTGCTATCTGAATTTATATTTTCTTAAAACTTCTAATGGCTTTCTTTTCATTCTGTTTTCAATTCCTGTTAGGTAGCTAATAATTCTATAAGGATACTACTAATAAAATGTTACAGGAAATTTGCTTTAAAATACTGAATGTAATGAAAGCATTTATTATTAACAGGATCTCAAGATTTTACTTAATTTAAAGGTTGTTGTAATAAGGAATTTTACATACAGCACTAGATTGTTCATTTTATTTGTATTTTCTGATATTGTCATCATTACTACATCGTTAGCCATTCTCCAAAGAAGTTTATAATCTGCTAAAAATAAAGAATTGGTCTTCTATGTTGTTTAAATATGGCTTTTGTTACTGGTCAGTCTTGTCTCCCTAGGATATCACAATCTTCCAAATTATTGAGGGATTAAAAAAAAAAAAGAAACTTCTGAAATTCCTGTTGGATGCGTATTACAAATAATGAAGTAAAGGATTGAATTTATATTGTAACTAAGTTATTATATGAGTAATTTTTATTTACATGAGGAAAAGTTACCCTTGTGATTTGTTTCCAATGTTGACATAACCAGAAAATTGTAGTCACCTTTACATTTGTCCAATTCAGATAAATTAAAAATGGTTGCATTTTATAGCTTTACGTTAGATATAGTGAATATGTTAATTTATTATTTTTTTTTTAATTGTCTGTAGAACCCACATTGATTGCTAAGTCCAATATCATCTTGGATGTGAAGCCTTGGGATGATGAAACAGACATGAAGGAAATGGAACGACAAGTGCGTAAAGTTGGCTGTGAGGGATTATTGTGGGGAGCATGTAAGTAATTTTGAATCCAAAATATTAAAAAAATTCATAAATTGTGAAAAGGATATTTTTAAAGAAAGCAGTCTTAATTAATTCTGGTTAAGAGTGGAATGAAATGTCTTCATTGTCATTTCTTGTCATTTGGGAGCACTAGAGAATAAGAATAAAAAAAGAGGAAATTTTCAACTGGAAATGGACCAAAATGTTAGTCATTCATTTCCATTACATTAATTGCAAAACTGCTGCCTTGCTTGCATAGAAAATCCAAATGCAAAAAAATTGTTTGAATATATCCCATACAAGAATTTAAGTTAATTTTGTGAAATCTTTGATTAAAGCATCTGATATAAATTAAACATGTTTACGATGATCTTTTAAGAACTTAAACATCAGTTTAAAAATGATTTTACTAATAAGTTGGTGAATGGAAATTAAAAGAATTAGAAGATGGAAATTGTGAAAAGGAAATATGAAAATAAAATACAACTAACTTCAGTACTGTATTTATCATTTACTATTCTAACATTATTCATTAAAAACTATTTAAAACAAGTTGCATAATTATGAATTAGTCCTGCAACAGCTACAGAAAATGCAAGCATGATTTTTTTTTTTTTTTTAAAGAAATGTTTTTTTCACTAATTTGAAGTTTTAACTAAGATGTAATCAGTCTGTTATTGACTCAGAAATACTTCTTTAAATGAAGACTAGGATTTGTATTTAAGACAGCATTAGTGAAAGAGATTGAGATTAGAAATTAAAGATTATCTGTAAACAGTAAAAGATGAGACACCTTGATAGATTAGATGCTAACAGTTTACAAGTAAAAAAATTGTTGTTCTGCATTGCGTTAACAAAAATGTATGGTGGAGCAAAGTGGCCATTTTGAAATTCAATAAGTTTCGTATAAATGAGCTATAAGGTTGAAATTTGTTTTCCTGGCCAATTTGCTCTTACTGAAAATTCCAATGAAAGTGGAATAGATATCTTAGTTTGGGAGATAAAAATGATTAAAAAGTCAGTTTTAAAACAGTGTTTTGCTTTGCGTATTTATCAGGTTTGTTGAGTTATTATTAATTCACTTACAAGTAAAGGGCACGATAGCATCACCAGAGTTGCCAGTTCATACCATATGCATTCGAAAGATCTTCCATAACTAAGTCAACCAGCAAATCAACAGTCAGGGCGCACACGATGCAAACATTCTTTGCGCCGCCGTTCGGACAACAAACGAAGCACAGTACGAATTTGAATGACGTCACTTGACATTACGTCAAGGAGACTGCGGTGATGTCCTTTCAAATCTAATATGTGTGATTTATATTAAACATATGAGAAATATTGTTATAATATTATTAGCCGGTATGTAATCGCAGTTGATGGCAATAATGCGATTCACGAATAACAACGACCAACAGCCAATAATAATCCATTGCTCACTGGAAACAATGACGTCACGTGGCAGTTTCCGGTAATAGTGAATGAGCAACAATCTGCTTCCGATGTGAAAAATTCAAAAAATCTAGGTTTTTCAATCGCTCTGATACATTCTGCCGCATTAAATTACTGCATTTACATATAAACTGTATTTATGTGTGAAAGAAACTCGCAATACTCTGATATTCAATGTGTATTTGCTAATTGCCCATCCGAAGCGAAAGAAATTTGTTTAGACGCCATGTTCCCCCTTGGGCGTGGCGTCACGACTGACGTATTCCAACGCTGCAATGTGATTGGATAATTTCCATGCAGCTTCCTTGCAGCTTTCGGAGTTGCACTCGACAGAAATCCTCGCCTTTGCAGCTTTTTCTCTGTGCAACTCCGGTTTCAACTTTACCCAAGCAGCTCAAAAAACGCTCTAGGCCAAAAGTTGCACATGCAACTCGGCCCAAACCTGCATCGTGTGCGCCCTGCTTTAAACACAACACAAAAACATATAACAAGAAAAAGTACCTTTCGGGGTAAGGAGTGTGTAAGAAGGTGAGTGAGAGAGAAGGAGAGAGATGTGGAGAGGCAAAGAGAAAAAAGAGAAATGAAGAGGCAGCAGAAAGAGCTGTTTTGCATGTTTCCGGCAGGCTGACCTGTTCCCGGACTCGATTGTCTCCTCCTCCTCTTCTGCTGGCTGTCTGCCCAGCAACTCCGGTGACGCAGTCGTACCCTTTACCTTGTCACTGAAAAGAGTTTCTGCCTTTCGCATGCCCTGTTCTCTGAACTTCACATCGATTGTATCTGATTTGAAGCTGATCAATTACAATTTCTAACTTATTTTCCAATCAATATCTGCTTAGTGTGTCTGTCTCATCCTTATCTAAGGTTGCAGGCTACTTATAAGCCTCTTGCAGTGACTTATAAGTGATTTCCCATAGGCCACCATGTTAACTTTGACCTCTCATAGCTCCTATACCCTTGGCTGTCTCATAATGGGAAATCACTTTGAAATTTAGCCTATGGGAAATCACTTATAAGTCACTGCAAGAAGCTTATAAGTAGCCTGCAACCTCAGATAAGGATGAGACAGACACACTAAGCAGATACTTATTGGAAAATAAGTAGAAATAAGTTATTGATCAGCTTCAAATCTGATATAATCGATGTGCATACCGCTACAATTTTGCTGGTTGACTTAGTTATGGAAGATCTTTCGAACACACATGGTCTGAACCAGCAACTCTGGTGATGCTATCATGCCCTTTACTTGTTAGAAGCACGATTTTTTTATTATTATTATTATTTAAATTGTGGGTATAGGCACCTTTCCAGGTCCCAGGATTTGGAGCTTAGGCTACTGCAAGAAGGTGTAAGGCTATATGGGTAGTTGCGAAGGAGGTTCTTATTTTTTGAGAGGGATCATAAAGGTATGAAGCTCATTTGACCAAAAATTTAAGTTTGGTCTGCAACTCATCTGTTTTTAATAACTGATTGAAGATGTGCTTCCGATCACTATAAATCATCATCTTTCTCTGACTTTTAAGTGCACTGTAATGTTAACCTGCAATATGCATGTTGTTTTATAATCACATGTACTACAATATTTAAGAGAAAACAATTAAACATACACACATTACACAATGCATTAAAAATAGATGGTCGAGGGCCAAACTTGAATTTTTGGTCAAATGAGTTTCATACTTTTATGATCCCTCTCAAAAAATAAGAGCCTCTAGGCAACTGCCCACAAAGCCAATTGACCATTCTTGTAGAAGCCGAATTCCATTCTGTGGCCAGTTGGAGGCTTCCTTACACCTTCTTGCAGCAGCCAAAGCTTCAAATCCTGGGACCTGGAAAGTTACATATACCCATACTAATTAAATAAAAAAAAATGCTTCTAAGTGAATTAATAATAACTCAACAAACCTGATAAATAGGCACTGCAAAACACTGCTTTTTAAAACTGATTTTTTAATAATTTTTATCTCCCAAACCTAAAATACCTATTCTATTTTCGCTGGAATTTTTGAAAAGAGCATGTGCAAGTTCGCCAGTAAAACAAATTTCAAAATGGCCACTTTGTTCCACGATATATGAAATGCAAAAGCTTGCTGAACAACAATTTTTTACTCGTAAACTATAAGCATCTAAGTCTTAAAATTTCATGTATGTTCCTTTGAAGCATCAAGGTGTCTGCAAAAAAAAAAAAAAAATCAATCAAATCAGAAATAATCACCTTCTAAGCATCTGATCAAGTTGACATGGAATGACCCATTTGCTGGTCAATGTCTACAGCTGTAATATGGGTCCTGATGCATGTCAGCTGAAAATCCAGACAGAGCCACTGCATGTGGGATCCATTGCCTCATGGAGTTTTCTCTACACTTGTAATTGTCCATCTGCCCAAAACAGTTCCAAATGTTCACAAGCCTAGGTGAGGCTCAGATCCCTGTTCTGTTGGGTCAACACTGGGACTTTAGCTTCCATACCCCTTTGAAGAAAGAGAATGTTGCAATATTGGAATGCTGATGTTACCTGTGGACTTAGCATTGAATTGTTCTGTTGTCTATTGCAGTATCGCATATCAGCCAGACAATGTTGTCCACGATCTTCCAGAGTTTTTCGTCTGCTGCAGTAGCATTGAATTGTTCTATTGTTCTGTTGCAATATTGCATATCAGCCAGACAATGTTGTCCAATGTTGATCTTCAAGAGTTTTTTTTGTCTGCTGCAGTGGTCATTGTGTCTTCTCTGATGTTGTGTAGTCATGGCACACACTTGAAATTGTTGCTTGTGAAAAATCCAAATTTCATGTTTATTTTGGAGATAAAGTGAACAATCTCTCTGGCACCTACTGTCGTGCCTCGTTCAAAGCATAAAATTCTGATATGCTGCCATTGTCAGTAGGAATAATGTTACGTGATGTATTAGGCACACACCAATCTAATGCATTCCTAGAACAAGCCACGATCACGGCATAAAAGGGGATAGGTATGTAAGGTGGGAGTGAGGAAATTG
>JAFIDM010000003.1:420390-468537 GCA_023159025.1 Thereuonema tuberculata | reverse complement strand
GGGGGCAACTCCAAGCATTTTCTATTTACAAAAAGACAGCATATGTAGATCTTTACTTTATTAATAACACACATTAAATGGGTCGAACATCACAAACGTTTAATTAATTCTTCGTCGACAT
Organism: Thereuonema tuberculata; assembly: GCA_023159025.1. NCBI lineage: Eukaryota > Metazoa > Arthropoda > Chilopoda > Scutigeromorpha > Scutigeridae > Thereuonema > Thereuonema tuberculata. The sequence continues at coordinate 468,416 of JAFIDM010000003.1, read as the reverse complement.
GTTTCAGATATATATCATCCATTTTCATAGAGAATTAAAGCAGAATAACAAAATCTCAATGCAATAGTTGTATAAATGTACACAACGAAATACACATTCTGCTGTCAACATATTCTTGAAATGAAATTTAACAATTAACCAAATTATAACAAATCATTATTTAGTTAGTTTGTAATTTCCGTATTCCTATTTAATAGTTGATTGTTAAATTTCTTAATCAGGAAAACTTTTATTTTAAAATGATATCTGTTATTATCTTTTGAAATAATTTTAATCTATTTCCAATTACAAATATGAGTTGGATTATTAAATAAATGATCTTAAATTACCGAATTCATCAATTGATGCTGCTTAACCCATATAAACAAAGACTTCTGTGACATTACAATATACTATTTATGACATGTTGCACATTCCAATTTATATATTACTCCAATTGAACCCAAAGCAGAATCGTATCCTTAGTATTTGATAAGATAATTAACTTATTAACTGGCTGAAAAATAACTGAAAACCATCTTACATAAAAACTTCTTTATTTTCCGAAACATCCGTAAATATAGTGTTGTAATATAGTGATAATTTTCAGTTCATGAAAATTTGCAACTTGCAACCCTTTAATTATCTCGATTTTCCTTTGAGATCTACTTAATTTGTTCTAAACATTGAATATCATGAAAAGGAAATAAAAGAAAATGCCCATGTCCCTCTTTTGTGTTTCATTTTTTGTATTTAAACTCTTCTACATTTAATATCATTTTTAAAGCAAAAATTATTCATTATTAATAAATTTATAGCATCTTGAATCTGAATATTTGACGAAATTTGTGTCCGAAAAGAGTATTATAAAAACAGATCATTTGTATACTAACGGACGATTGAAATAAAAATCAAGCAACCTACCTGTGAAGTCGGTTTAATTTTAATCAACCACATTCTCAAAACAACAAACCGATGTATCCAAAAAAAAATAATATTTTATTTTCTTCTAATTGTTTAATATAACAAATCCTCATTGCCCAAATTTCTAAATAAAAAAAAGTTGTTCTATGTGATTCTCATTTATAATAAAAAAATACTACTAATAATTTATTATTTATTAAATTATTCTCCCAAATTAAATGATCATCGGAATGTTTTTTTCCCCCCAATACCCGGGCTCTGGTGCTTTTTAAATTGGCCTCGACACGAGCTTTTTAGAGCCATGGACTTCATCAACGAGATCCGATACTTCGGACTCATCTTTTTTTAGAGGTTAAAATCGTGTTTCGGCAACGCAATTTCCGTAGAATTTGAAATGACTTTTAATAAGCTGTCAATCTGTTCGAAACTAATTGTATGTTGTATTCTAGCATCTATACTATTTAAGCGGAAGTAGAGGGAATTTCGATTCAAAAAGCGACAATCCCACAATCTACTGCGAGCGTGATGAAGCTTCAATAAGAAATGAAAAATCTCTTTAAAAAATTGACATCTGCACTTTCTGACGCACAGAATTAATTTATCTCAGTTAAAAATATTGTTTATTTTCGAAAGATCATCTCCTTACTATGATATTTAATTCATAATAGCCTTGAATTCAATCGAAGCGATGGTCAGTTCTGATTGGAGCTCACTAACTACCATCGTGGAAACAACATAAATTTTTTAGAACAGTTCCCAAATTTTTTTCAGTGACGAAATGGTCAAGAGATGCAAATCACATGATCATAGATCGTCAATGATGAAAAATATGATCGTACGATTTGTCCTTAACGAATTGGGTTTATAGAAAACAAAGTGATGAGTATCTGGCTTTAAGTAAATGTAATGCATTTTTTGAGTCAACTTTCACTACATTCCTGTAGAACTTGTGGCAACAACATAGTTTGATCCTAATTGGAAAAGGCCCCGAATACCATTTCCAAAAAGATTGGTTGAAGAGATTTTTATAAAGTTTGGACCGAGAAAGTATAAATCAACTAGTATTTCAGTGAACGATGCTGATGTGATACCATAAAGTTCAAATTATTTAGACCGTTTTTTCAGGTTAAAATTTTTGGGGTTGACTTTACATGGATGCTACTTTTGAAGGACTGAAATACATGCTAGAATCCAAAATAACATATCAGTAGCAGAATGAATAAACCTTTTAAACTTCTGATGCCAAATTCCTTCATTTCCCTGTTTCCTCCCTCCTCTACTGTTTCGTTAATGTTTAAGTTGACATTTTAAGCTATTTTCTTTTATTTACAAAAGTTATGGTTCAATCGAATCTACATGAAGACAAAGGAATACTAATATAAATTATGTTGCACTGAAAATAAAAATAAATAAATTCATTATTAACTATTTAATTATTGCAATAATAAGATCATCATTCAAAATAAAGCAATCTATACATTGAAATATATTAATTACATTCATCAGAATATGCCAGAAAGCATTTTGAAGAAAAAGTTTCAAATAATATTGAGTGATGTGATGCCTGCTTATGAACCAATCAGCAGAAAGACTTATTTCAAGTTTCTAGTTTGATTATTATTAAAACCTTTAAAATATCACAAAATTCCCATTCAGAAGTTAAGAGAAATTTATCCTGAGGCATTTAAAAATAAAATTCTTCATTAGTGAGCTATCAACGATAAATAAGGAAAAGCACAAGTAATTTTATATAATAAATTAGCTTCAGCCAAATTGGACGTCGGCTACGGAATCGGCAGCTCTTGGTGCAATTAGGGTTTCCATCCGTCCCGATATATTGGGACCGTCACCGTTATGGACCTTCTTGTCCCAACATCCCGACAAGACTTAATTTTGTCCCGATTTTGCAAAACACTGTTACGAGCTTGGCGTTTAACTACAAGCTGACTTGCATGGAGTTTTATAAATACGTAAAAGGGAAAAAAGATTGCCTAAAAAGGTGAAAGGTTCCGAAAAATATGGTGTACCAACTACTTCTGCCGCAACAAGTTCCATGTAATTGTGTTCTAAATAAAAAGTAATTATATTAAACAAATTTTTTACTTCATTTCTACACCATCTCAGTGTGTGCCGACGAGGTCCCAGCTAGATATGACAACTCTAGGTGCAATGCAAGTACAAACCTGAAAAATACAGCTTTTTTTCATGTTGCTGTTTTTTCCTAAAATTCTCAAAAAATAAGGGGATAAAACCCTAAGGTGATCTTTCTGGAGGTCTTAAAAATGCTTTCTGATATCTTTTTTTTTATTCTTTTGGTCTTAAAGAGAAATCTTGACAAACATGAGCTGGCTGTAACTGTCAGTATAATACTCAATCATAGCAAGGGGTTTTTTGAACTGTTACATCATGTCACATAGGTTTTGACCCCACACATAACGTCACCATAGAAAGAGAGAAACAGATGCTGTATAGGTGTCCAATGGTTGTTTATAGAAGAAAACACTCTGCATCCAGAGTCATCTAATTTCTGTCTGTAGAAACCTATGGTAAATCCAGCAACTTCTCATATCCATTTTATTTTTATTTAGCAAGTATCGTCAACAAATCAATTCAATAATTTTATTCTACAGATATGCTACCTTATTTTAACAATTAATTTTCTTTTCAACCAAGCAGTAGCTTTTCAAAATAAATAATTTATTTACATATAAAACGATCGTTTGCACAAAAACATTAGAAACAGATTTAATAAGAGAATCTACCCATATAAAAAGAAAAGTCCTGACTCTCTCGCTTAATGACTCATCAACGCCCAGCCGAAACCCTTGGTCCTAGAAAGCTGAAATGTTGCACAGAGGTTCCCTTTATGATGTAGACAAGGAATAAGGCCGATTTTTCGAAATTCCCACGGGATAGGGAATAAAGAGGATTTATATTTTCGCTTTAAAGTTGTCTCGTCGATATGTAGGTGTGTGGTGCCAACCCGCAATACATCTGAGTTATCAGGGGAAGGCCACAACGGGCTGGGAACAACTCGTAAATCTCAATATTAATTTGCTAAATAAATAAAGTTGTGTTTTTTTTTTATGCTATGTATGCACGGGTTCTGGAGCGAAGCGACGGTACCCGGCTAGTAAAAAATATAAAGCAAGTTACAAGTTTCAAAAACCTTTAGCAGTTTTGGAAACTTGTAATTGTTTTATATTTTTTATTTTCTTATTAAATCTGTTTCTAATGTTTTTGTGCAAACGGTCGCTTTGTATTTATTACAGTTGCACTTTAATACATTGATTATTAAATAATTTATTATTAGGTGTGATCTTGCTTTATAATGGCCGCAACAATTCATTGAAAACAGTAAATTTAAATATTTTTTTTTGTAATCTCATTTCTTTTATTATTATAAATCTGAAGTCTTATTTATTGGTACTTATTAATGTTTTTAATTCTATGTTTTTCGTAATATTTTTAACATTCCTGCCAACATATTTTTATCAATCAATCAATTATTATAAAGCGAGAAATTCTTGTAAATTTTATCTTGAAAACAGGCCTAAGGATTTTGATGAAATTTGGTGAATCTACCGTTTTCGGATGCGAGAAAGCGATTTAGCTAGGTCTCGACTTCAGACTCATTTAGGAGGTACATGATTGCCCTGGGCAGAGCCGTCGCTTGGGCGGGGCGATTGCCCTGGGCGCTGAGGCCAGGGGGGCGCCGCGGCACGGCAAAAATAAAAAAAAAATTGGAAATTCCGTTTTTTTTTTGGTTGTAAATTTTTGGGATGGTGGGGGGGGGGGGCGCAAATATCAAGTGTAGGGCGCCTGACGAAATCTTGCCCCGGGCGCCAACAAACCACGCGACGGCCCTGGACCTGGGTACCAGGTTGTTGACTACAGTATTCTTACTTTGCTTTCGTTTTATTTTATTCTTAATAAATTCGTATTCTGTGCGTTTTTCACTTGTAATAAAATAAGAATTTAAAAACTTTTTCCTTTCAACATTATGTATATTCACTGCGGAGTTGTCCATTTGTCCGAAAGGAGGTTAAATAACCAGGTAATTGTCTACAGTATTCTTACTTTGCTTTCGTTTTATTTTATCGAGCAAAGCTCGGTCTTCCAGATACTTATTATTATACTACGTAATTTTTAATTTTTTAATTACGAAATAATTTCATTCTAAAAAAGGCGAGACGAAATTACAAGTTTATAATAAACAAATTGAGAAAGTGTTTTTTATTATTAGATTAAATTAGCTTTGAAAAATAACAAAGAACCTATGTATAAAGAAGATAATCTTCCAGAATAGGTAGAATAGGCGACGGTGGCGCCCCCAAACTCTGGAGATCCTACAGTGAAACTTTGTGGTATTATCCAATCGAAAATACATTTTTGATTGTTATGGCGCTTAACAGCATCTGTAGTCTTTTGGGCCGTCAAATTCCTGAGTTTTTCTTCAGCAAACCCGCTGACATTTATCTGGTATTTTTCGGCCGGATTCCGGATAGATATTTCCCCTGGATTAACAAATAAGAAAGAGTATTGAACCATGCAATTATCCCAATGAAACAATTAAATCGTTCCTGTACTAAAGATGTAGGCTTTCCTCCATATTGATATGTAGTCGAAACGCCATGGTTTAGTCTAAAGCTTTATTTACATGTGTATATACAGATAGGACTGGATTCCGAGAATCTCTTTGAAGCTTTCTGTTCGGTCCGTCACGCGGCGAGAGCTAGCGGCGAAGGTTTCTGTGCGGTCCGTCTTACTTGGGGAGAGAGCTGGACGCAGCTGATTGGTCCCCCAATTCAGCCAATCAAAGGACGGATTAATTGACCAATCGGAGGGCTTTTCAACCTCGTATCCATATGGATGTTGATGATGATTCCAAACATAAAGCTACGCGAACACCATGCAACTTTACACCAACTTTAGTCGTCCGACTTCGAGTCCGCCAACTTTTGTCAGCCCCGCACACCATGCAACTCGCAAATGAGTCGGCCGTGATAACAGGAATCCCATAATGCAATGCTTTTCCCCCAGCAAATGTGGAAAATCCGAAAAAAAATCGAGGTTTTGAAACCTTTCTGATAAATTCTGCCGCATATAATTACTGCATTCAGGGGCGTATATAAGGTGGGGGCCGAGGGCCCCCCCCCCCCCGAAATAATGAAGGTATGTCCTCTCAACGTTTTTTTTGGTTGAACAGATAGGTTTCCTTGGGGTGTCTACTTAAAATTATTTAACTTAACCTTACATTAATCTTGCCCCCCCCCCCCCCCGAAAATATATTCTATATTCGCCACTGACTGCATTTCAGTATAAACTTTATTTATGCATGAAAGAAACTCGCAATACTCTGATATTCATTGTTTACGCGCTTGTCTTCGAATCGAATCGGCGAACATCATTTTGGACGCCATTTCTTCCATGGGCGTGGCGTCACGACTGACGTGTTCCAACGCTGGCCTGTGATTGGGTAATTCCGACCGACTTCCAAGCAACTTTCCGAGTTGCTGGTGTAGGAACAACTCGAATCGGCCGACTAAAGTTGGTGCCAAGTTGCTGAAAAACGGGCTCAAGACTGACTCTATCAACTCGCATCGTCAAAATCGGCCGACTAAGTTGGTGGAAAGTTGCATGGTGTTCGCGGCGCTTTAAAAATAACTTGTCTTGAGACACGTGTTCCGCGTTTTTGTCCCTAGATGGGTACTAGCCTTTACGGACACCATAAATTAGGGTTGACTGATAGCTAGAAATTTGAGGCCACCTAGAAATCAAATTTGGAACAAAATTTCCTATAATTTCATAAAAATCTCAATAAATAATGAATATTATAAGAAAAGAAAAAGTGTCAAATAATTTAGCCATTAATTTAGCATAATTTGATCTTAACAGAATAATAATAAAAAAAAATATTCGACTATCTCACAAAAAAATAATTTGTCAGACTGCATTTTCAGAAAAATATATATATATATTTTAAATTTAACAAAGGAATTAATGACAAAAGTTTTTAGATTAAATTTTCCTAATTAGATTTCTGTATTTTGAGTATTGGGTCCAGACTTTTAGAGTTTAAAAAACACCATAAAAGTTTTTTAAATATACGATATACGGGGGGGGGTTTGAATGCCAATAAAATGAATAAATAATAACATGAAAATATAACTCTTTGACGATTTAACATTAAAAGTTTCAGATTTTTATCAGCAATAGTTTAAAAGATATTTAAATGAAGATACGGAGCGATGAAAACTTCCTATCATCAGTCCAGAGTGACCTTAAGAAATCAGTGGTTTCAAGTATAATGCAGTGCTGCCTTGCATTTCTTTTTTTTTTCCAAAACCTCAATAAAAAGGGAAAAAAGGTGGTAATGGTGTTGTCTTCCTCTGTTTTTCAATGGGAATCTGTAAATGGATTAAAGAATGGGGAAGGAACCCCTCGAAAAGTATCTCTTGACAAGTCTTTTATTCATAGATCCCTCCATGACTGAAACAGCATTTCCTGTGATTCAAGCGTCGTTCAAAGTTTTTGTTGATTTCCGTCAGATGTCACTGTCATAAAAATGGTGGCCTGATAGTGGGATCAGGTGATTTCATTTATCACTCAGGTGAATTGATATTCGAGTGAACTAATATTAGGAAATCAACAGGTGAGTGAAACCCCCTCTATTTAACAAGGCACCCCTGGAAATACACTTGATATTATTTCTAACATCAGTTTGAATTCTTGTCTTGTAAGTGTCCAGTCCTCATAACATTTTCTTTGATAATGACTTTTTATTCTTTTTGGTATTAAAAAAAAAAGAAATCTTATTAAATTCATTAATAAAGAGCATTCCACTACAGTTTTAATTAAAATACTGAACAAACTAAAGGTTATTTTATTACAAAAAAAAAAAAAAAAACCAACAACAAAACCTTTATTAACTTGAAACCAAAAGAAAAATACGAGAAATACACAAGCTACGACTTTATTTATTTAATAAAAAAGTTCAGTTCGTTTTAACTTTTGATATCCAATCGTGTAATATAATGGCTGTATGGATTACTTTGGTTTTTTTTCTTTCTTTTGTTTAGTAGAGCTTATGCCGAAACATTTTTAAGTAATTCAGTGTTAAACTATTGCTTTAAGATTAAAATGCACCTAAAATTTTATTAAGTTTGAATTAAGAGTTTTAAGAAACATAAACAATACTTTTCAAGTAACAATTGTAATCATATTTACAGTTGAGATATTGTAGAACTTATCAGCAAATTAAGCTGATAAATTTAATTGTTTTAAGTTTAAAAAAAAAAAAAAAGGTGTTAATTTTAAGGTTAGGAATTTCGTCTGTTTAAAATTAACCAATATCAAATTAAATAATAAAGAAGGTTTAACGTGCATAAATGTAATATGAAAAGAGTAAGAAACATCACGTATTTGTGCAGTTTCAGATGTTTCTTACTCTTTTCAATATCAAATTAACTTTACATTTAAAATGGACAGCTTATGTAAACTTTTCTCATTGGAGCAGTGATTGGTTTATCCGTTCTAAATGTCTGCCATCATAGTTTGTTGAAATCATCACAACTAACAAATAATCTTAAGACTTTCCTTAATTTTCAATGAATTTTGATTCAATGAAACAGACGTCATATTCTTGGATGATTTTCTGAAGGCAGTTTTGACTTTTTTTTTATACAAGGGGCGGTCCCCGGGGGTTACGAACGAGATACGTTCCAGAGATCGTCTTTAGGTCTGATTTTTCTGAACAGTGAAATACCTTAATAATAATAATAATAATACCCCATACTGTAATAATAAATGTAGGTTACCAATTAAACACAGGCTCACAAATTTGAATCAAGTTAAAGATAAAAGTAATGCTGTGCATAAACGACTGTATATAGAATAGGACTAGTCTCTAGCGTCCACTGTGCAAAGAAGGGTTTGTTTACATGTTACTAGTTTACAAGAAACTAGTTCCAGAATTACTAATTTAATTATAAATTTATTCTTATGGGGAGCCCGTTCGTAAGTACAGAACGCTATAACTTGGGTCGTCCATAACCCAGGGATCACTCGTGTGTGTATATATATATATATATACTTTAATTTTATTTTTATTCCTTTTCTCTAAACATGAAATAAAGAGAAAATTTATGGTTTTTGACTTGCATTCTCAGTGATTGGAAAAGTATTATAATTTCTGCTACTACAGTAATATCTGTGTAGTCTGAAATTTTGATTAATCTGAAATAAACTTCAGCAAATTATGGGCTTTTAGACAAGAGTTACCTATTGGCGAAGTATCTCATTCATAAGCTAATCAGAAAGTTTGTAAATAAATTATTTTATTACAATCTGATAAAAAATTAAAATATTATTGCAGGAAATTAACATTAGAAATTCCTTATGACATAAAGAAGTCATTGGATGGGAAAAGGAGTTGGTTATTTTGGTTTACTTTTGTTTTTGGTAGAAATTAACTGAATTTTAAAGAATCTTTAAATAAGATTAGCTTCATTATTAAAGTCTATTTGTGAAATTTCTGATTCATTGAATAAAGCCACAGAAATAGTATCTAATTTTCTTTTCTTTTTGGAGGGAGGTGCATTGGATGTTGAAGAGCCTTTTCTTAGTGGCTGTCTTGAGACAATGATGTAAAGAAAACTTATGGTATTGACAATCACAAAAATTCGTAAAATATTATCAGGGACTATTTCTGTCCAAAATACTTTGGGTTTCAATGGAAGAGGAAAACCAATCTTATGAATTTCTAACATCACACCAAAATTAAAATGTAAAACTACATTTAATATGAAAAAAAGCAAATTTTCGAAAAGATTACACGTCTTCTCTTTTTCAAGCCTTATATAACAATAAGTTGAAGAACATTACTCCAATAGAATAAAAATGGAAATAAATATTATTCCATGCACATTAAGCCTATTTAGTTAACATTACTCCAAATTACATTTTTAGTTAATAGATTAAAAACTCCGAGAAAAAATATTAACAATATTTGAAACCAATACCATTTACTTATGATCTTTGTTTTCTTTAACATAAAATATGATATGACTTAACAATTTAGTTCACTGGTTGTAACCTTATTATTGCATTTTGTGCACATTTTATCTACAAAACTTTTAGCTAATCTTATGAAATATTTCTCTATTTCAATACCATCATTCCTATTCATATTTTTTCTTTTTGTGTTCCGGATACACATACTTTCTATTATCTTTCTTATCTTCGTGTCTCTTTCAATATATAAAATTTTTATCTCATTGTTAATACAATGATTTTTCTTCACACAGTGTTCTGCTACTTCGGATTTATCAATATACAGTGCAACTTGGATAATTCGAACATCTTTAATTCAAAATCGTGGTTAATTTGAAGATTTCTCTTAGTCCCTTGAACTTCTTATTAAATCAATGTTAAAAAATCGTGGATAATTCGAAGTTCAACTTCTTTAATTCAAAGTTTTTTATAAAAAATTTCGAACCATAACAACTTTTCGGCGTTTCATCGTTAAGAAATTCGACACGTGACAACTGAAATCCCCTTCCCGCTACCATGTATCACCATGTCTTTCTGTAAACCACGCATGTACAAGAATTTAACGTTCGCTGAAAAGGTCGCCGTCATTCGCGAGGTGGAAAAGGGTGTGAAGAAGAAATGTCAATCCCTTCATCGTCGGAGGCGCTTTTTCATTTGGGCGAATTTCGTCGGTACATTGAAGGACAAACCAACGTATGTGAAGCTGTTTTCCGTTCGCTAAACATGCTTGATGATTATGCTAACCTTAAGCGACTGAATTCTACAAAACAATCAGACATTGCACAATTTTTTGAAAAATTATAATTTTCTGTATTGAATGTAATATATACTGTAGCTTACGTAATAAAATCTTATTTTGTTTACATATGTATAGTGTTTAAGTCTTTCATACCATGATCTTTCTGAATAAATATTTACTTATTGACAGAATAATCTTTTCAAGCATTCAGTGGACCTGAAATTAAAGTTAAAAGATGTAACTTCTTTAATTCAAAGTCTTGGATAAATCGAAGTTTTGTAGTGGTCCCTTCAGCTTCGAATTATCCAAGTTGCACTGTACTAGTTCCTAATTTCTATCTTATTGAACTAGAGAAATATTTCATAAGATTAGCTAAAAGTTTTGTAGATAAAATGTGCACAAAATGCAATAATAAGGTTACAATCAGTGAATTAAATTAAGTTTTATCATACACTCATGGACAAAAAAATTAGCGCACCAAGAAGGAGTCGTCAAAATGAAATGAAACTTTACATACATTGATATAAGTAAATGATTAGAAAATCAAAGAAAAAGGATAATTTATTTCAGAGAAAAAGGCAAAAGAACAGAGAAGTTAATACTCCGTTGGACCCCCTCTAGCGCGAATGCACGATGCGATACGATCGGGCATTGAGTCATACAAGTTCTGTATGATGTCTTGAGACATTTCGTTCCATATTTGCTGTAACCTTGCCTCTAGTTCGTTCAAACTCGTGGGATGCCCAACTCGTCGTCCCAAATGATCCCAGATATGCTCGATTGGAGACAAATCTGGGGATCGGGCAGGCCAAGGAAGGGTAGTAACAGTGCGGAGACAGTCTTGTGACACCCTTGCCGTATGAGGCCGAGCATTGTCTTGTTGAAAAATGGCTCCTGGGAGCCGTTGCATGAGTGGCAACACATGTGGTTGCAGGATTTCATGAACATACCGCTGGGCTGTCATGGTGTCACGGAACAATACTAGGGGTGACCGTGTATTGTAGGCAATGGCACCCTATACCATCACACCAGCTGTGGGAGCGGTGTGTCGCTGTACAGCAAAGGCAGGATTGAAGCGTTCACCACGGGCTCTCCACACACGAACACGATTGTCATCACTGCCGAGATTGAATCTGGATTCGTCGCTAAAGACGACCTGGTTCCATTCCGCTGCAGTCCAGTTTCCTCGTGCGCGGCAAAACTCCAAACGTAGGCGTCGATGGGTGGGCGTCAAGGGCAGCACACGTAATGGGCGCCGCGATACCAACTGTCCTTCAGCCAGGCGCCTTCGTATGGTTCGAGAAGACACAGCGGCCCCTAGTGAAGGTGCTACCTGTGCCTGGATGGCGGCCGATGAAGCAGTTGGCTATACGCGTGCATTTCTGACTATGTGGCGGTCTTCTCGACGACTGGTCTGTCGAGGGCGTCCTGAGCCTGGTCTTCGTGTACATGACATCTCTCGGGTCCACTGGTCCCTGCACCTCCTCACAACACAATCAGAGCGGCCTAATTAACGAGCTACTTGCCTAGCTGACCACCCAGCTTCCATCATCCCGACGATTCTCCCTCTCTCAAACTGCGACAACTGCGTATACTGTCTTTGAACACGGCGTAATGGCATGTCTACCTCAACTCTTCCTTTGTAAATGATTCAGCACACTCAAACAAGCTTTGGTTACCTGTTTTATACTCCACAGAGTACGATGTTCAACGCCCTCTACCGGCTATACGTAATGCGCAATCACGCTGCATTTCTAATCATTTGCATATCTCCCCGACATGTACCTTCATTGCAAGCTTCGTTACGATCCCGCAATTATTTCTTGGTGCGCTAATTTTTTTGTCCATGAGTATATATTTATGTCAAAGAAAACAAAGATCATATGTAAATGGTATTGGTTTCAAATATTGTTAATATTTTTTCTCGAGGAGTTTTTAATCTATATTAACTAAAAGTGTAATTTGGAGTATTGTTCTTCAACTTATTGTTATTTAAGGCTTGAAAAAGAGAAGACGTGTAATCTTTTCGAAAATTTGCTTTTTTTCATGTTAAAGGTAGTTTTACATTTTAATTTTGGTGTGATGTTAGAAATACTTAATAGTAGAGGCTGTAGGAGAAAGGATCTACTAAAGAATTTACTATGGGAACTTTACATATAAAATTTTATGAATACCTCTAATAGACATTTGAAGAATTTAGAAAATATTAGAGAGTTTATCAGTTTATGAGGAAGAAAGAAATGTATTGCTGATATAATACTATAAAAATGTTACTGGTTTGATGAGATGGAATTAAAAATAACTCAGTAACTGATTGTAGAAACTATCTGTTCTTATTTGATTTGCTTCAATAAATGATCATTAAACATACACACGTTTTTTAGTTCATTATCAAAACTAGAGAAAAAAGTTTTGTCTAATTTTTTATAAGGAATAAAGAGTTTGATGTGAGATTGAGTTACAGTCAAGGTTATAACAATGGCTTAAAAAAAGAAGGTAGAACTGCGTTTTTATTAAATCCTTCGATTTTTTTCATTCATTTCAATGTAATTGCCATACATGCAACCAAATTTTTAATAACATTTTTTGTATATTTCATTCAGCTCTTGACTGTATCAATTGAATGAAGCAGAATAAAAAAATGAAAACAAAATCACAACAACTTATTTATGATGATTCAAGAATTATTTCATGGGCTTTGTAAAACAAATACAAGTACACTGATGTCTTTAATCTCCGGGTGTCTTGATCTCCGGGTGATCAAGAAATAACAGGTGGTGTTCGGAGCCCTGTAGCATGTTATGTACTGGACGAAATAGAACAAAATTTGGCCACCATACACATTAAAATGTGCGGTTTCGATTTGTCAAAAAAAAAAAAAAGTAGTATCAAACAACGCCGATAGGGGAAATTCTGGCGCTGCGGTCGAAAAATGCAGCAGGAAATTTGCATATACGGGTACTTTGTGACACGATATCGAGGATAATAGGAGGGGTTGCGGGAATTCTAGTCATTCTGCAAGAAGTCGCCCGTCGATGGTGTTGTAACTACAGGATCATGCCTTATTAGTCAAGCTGTTTTATCAGCGGGATGAAAATGCCAACGCTGCTCTTCGTGAGTACCGGCAGTTAAAACAGTTACGTAGAGGACCGATGACCATAATTAACTTATGAAGAATAGTTGAAAAATTTGAAAGAACAGGAACTCTTGGTGTGCAACCAGGCCGAGGACGTAAACATATCAAGCAGGAACAAGTTGAAGAAGTTGCAACTGCTGTTCAGGATCAGGCGATAGCTAATAAGCAGAGTACCAGCAGTGCACGTTTAATATCACTACAAACAGATATCCCGTTGTCGGTGCAGAAAATATTGCGTACGGTCCTGAAATTTTATCCGTATAAGGTAACACCCATTCAAGAATTGCTCCCAGGGGACCCAATTAGAGTTTGCTTTGAAATTTTTGGCTCAATTGGAAGTGGATGACGAGTGGCCGTGGCAGATATTATGGACCAATGAAGCTCACTTCCATGGGCACGGTGATATCAACACACACAACTGCCGTATTTGGACTGATACAAATCCACACGTTGGTCAAGAGATCTCCTTACATTTGCCGAAAGTCACAGTTTGGTGTGGGTTCACTGCTTCTTTTATCATTGGCCCGTACTTTTATGAAGAAGTTGGTAGAAATGGACTAGTGACTTGTTCTGTCAATTACGACAGGTATGCCGCTATGCTCGAGAACTTTGTGATACCTCAACTGCAGCAAAGAAATTGTATCGATTCTACCATTTTCATGCAAGATGGTGCGCCACCCGCACATCAGATGTCGGGTGAAAGATGTCCTGCGTCAACATTTCACAGACGCTAGAGTAATTAGTCGCGCATTACCCATGAATTGGCCTCTGAGGTCCCCTGATCTGAATCCTTGCGATTTCTGGTTGTGGGGCTACCTGAAGAGCATTGTGTATTAAGGACATGTTCCTGACATTCATACCTTAAAAGATCAAACAACGTTACATGTCAGACGAATAAATGCCGATATGCTGCGAGCCACCGTCGAAAACCTCGTGAATCGCATGCAGTTAGTGGAACATCAGGCTGGTGGTCACCTTGAGCCAAATTTGTAGATTGCTATAATAAATGTTTCATTGATATTTGGTGTGATGTTATTTACTGTTTCCATTGGCAGATATGTATTCTTTTTTCACACATTATGCGCTTGCAGTGCCAGAATTTTCCCTATCGGTGTTGTTTGGTACTAATTTTTTTTTCTTGACAAATTGAAACTGCATACTTTAATGTGTATGGTGGCCAAATTTTGTTCTATTTTGTCCAGTACATAACACGCTACAGGGCTCTGAACACCTCCTGTATTTCTTGATCACCCGGTATATTGTACAAGTATAAAGAAAGAATTAAAGAAAAAAAAACTCATTATATTAAATGTTATCGATAATATCAAATGGAAATAGGGGGTGCTGCAGTTCCACAGTGCCTTTACGCCAGCCGCCACTGTCTAACCACCTCCCCTAAAATAAAAAGATATAAAGAAAGAATATAGTTGAAAACAGATGTATTTGTCTTATTCATGAAGGTGTGTGTATTGAGTTATTGTTGTTGTTAGCCCTGAACCTAGATTCGTTTCTGGAGCTGGCTTGGGTGTCTGACCAGGCTCGTGCTAGGAGGTGAATGGGGTGCAGTTGACATGGGCCTACTCCCCCTGGTAGAAGGAGAGGGAGGCTCTATGGTAAAGAATATTGTTTGAAATACAATTTCCTACATTTCCTATCTGGCCCTGGGCCTATTAACAGCTTTGCACGAAACAAAAAACAAAACCCCACCCGCAACTAACTTGTGACTAGGAGTTGTTTTTTTCTTTTTCTCATTCAAGTCTCATAAGTAAGCAAATAATCAATTGACTCTTCGACTCAGTTTCTTACTGAACCAAGTGTCTTTAATAATCTGGCAATTCATGTATATTTTTTCGTTTATTACAAATTATTTTTAGATTTGAAAGATCTTCACTTACAACTTGTTAAACATTACCAACTTCAAAGGCTTAAAAACATGATCGAAACAGATGTTCTCCTTAAGAAATTAAAAGAGAAATTAGTTCTCAAGTCTATGGTTGTAAAAAGAGAATACAATAATTTTAATTAAATAAATATAATAATATTTATCATTTATTAGAAATTGAAATTAAAAAGTAATGTTGAAACTTCATCTTATAGTGGAATTAATATCTAATAACTGTTTAGAAAATAAAGAAACAAAAGCAGGGTAAAAAAAAAATTACCATATCTTTTTCTTGCAATTTTCTGACAGCACAATCGTGAATTAGCTATTTTCTGATGATCATTGACCGAATGTAATCTCTACCTCAACTGTAGGAGGAATCTGGTATTGGTTTTTTTGAATATCAAATCTCTGACTGACATTAAAAAAAAAAAAGATTTTTTTTTCTTTTTTCTTAACTGTCACATTCTATTTATTTTATTGTAATTTTTTTTTTTATAAAACTCCCTTTATTTCCGTAGCTTTTGAATTAGTGTATTTCCCATTTTTTTTTAATCAAATGGTCGTTGAAATATTTTATAATTTCCCAAACATAATAAATAAATATCGCTTCAGCAACACACCAAACTTTAAATAAATACAGATTTTTCTTTCGTCTTCTTTTTTTTTGCTTAAATATTATCTTTTCCACATTATAACTAAACTAATCTAGAATTTCCTATAATTACAAAATGTCTTAATACAGGGTGATTCTAATTCATATAATAAACTTGAAGGGGTGGTAGGGCACACTAAAACATTTTTTGTCAAACAGTGTATGTCCGCAACTGTCGCGTTTACATTCTACGACAGTTTGAGGAACGTCCTGACACATGCACCAGAGCTGTTGTAGTTTAGATGTGAGCCAAACAAACTTTTGGAGAATTTTACACTAAAACGGAAAAATACAGAAATGCAAAAATTCGTTTGCTTTCACGCCTTTGAGTGAAAGACGACAATCTGGAACAGCTGTTTCATCCATATTAGGACTCATCAGTCAGATTTAGCCTCGATGATCGAGCTCAGAACTTGTGCATTTCTATATTTTTCCGTTTTTCGTGTTACATTTGATGCACATTAAACCTTCTTACATATTATTTTTTCGCCGATGCATTTGGCTTATCCTTTTATTAAATGCCATTTTTGCCCAGCGCTTTAGCGGGCTAAGATAATTATGCTGTACTAGTTAAAGCGATTTTTCTATCGTCGTTTGCTTTTGTGGGGTCCCACTTTCGAGAGCGGGAGAAGGATCCTTAGGCTTTCACGCATTCTGAGCTTGATCATCGAGTCTAAATCTGGCTGATGAGTTCTCATAAGGACGAAACAGCTGTCCCAGATTGCCGTCGATGATGGCTCAAAGGCGTGAAAGCAAACGAATTTGTGCATTTCTATATTTTCCGTTTTTCGTGTTACATTTGATGCACGTTAAATCTTCTTATATAAGAATTTTACACTAGGAGCAATTATACCCATTCCATTTACAGAGAATTCACGCATTGAAAGCTGGAGATTATCCTTGGCACTTAGTCTTCTGCCGCTGCCCCGAGGCGCCCCTGCAGCTGTGTTTCACTATTAAATTATAAAAAAGAATCAATTTTCAATCCCATTTTGCCCCCCCCCCCCGTACGTGCCGCCCGGGGCAGTTGCCCCCCCTCATGCCCCCCTAAATCCGGCACTGGTCAGAACTTCATTCAGACGCATTTAAAGAATTATTTTCATTGAATCAGTATTCATGGAACATCAGTCCCAAATTCTATACGAAATTGAATGAAAGGGCCTCCGTCAGTCTTTTAATTTCTCAACATGCCTTTCCCAACTAATGCTACAGTGAAGAATGTTTCCATCTAGTTACTGCTTCCTTCGCCGACCTAAAGATATCGCTCGCACTTCGTAAACTAATAAACATTTGTTATAAGTAGGCAATAAGGTTTTTTTTTTTTTTTTTGATAAGGTAAGAATTGTGTATACAATGGCGTGTGTATGTGTTGTATAGTTGTAATATTTCTGCCAGCTACATGAAAGCAGCAATATTAAAATGATTCTCTGATTTCATTTTTCCACGATTGTTTTAATACGGTTTGTGCAGATATTCTTTCCACTTTCGTGAATCATAATTCACGTTGAGGATGGTGGATTACTCTAATTGGTTCCTGTTGTTGGGAAAGAAAAAACAAGTGGAACAGTTGATTGTTTTATAGGTAGGGAAGGTGACCACAACTGTATATTATTCATCAACTAAATATCGCTTCTCGGCCTCTGTGGCTTTGATCGATAAATTATTAAGTAGTTTGTTTAAAAAAAAAAACAAATCCAGCAGATCTTTGATTGAAATGGAGTTGCAAGCAGGGGTTGTTTTTACCGCCTTTAATTTATCTATTTATTTGTTTGTTTTTTTTTTTGTTTTTTTTTTTAGATAAAAAAGTTAATAGAAATTTATTTATATAAATTTTTCCAAATGCTATAAATTGAAATTTGATAATTACTGAATCGAATCCTCTCTATGCTATTAGTAATTTGTACTTTTTGAAAGTATTTTTCAATCTGACCGAGGTGGTTGTTTTTTTGCCTTGAGGCATGAAGTGAAGCCAGTGGAGCAACCAAAGACACACCGACGTGGCTCGACCATTTGCACAACAACCATTGAAATTGTTTCACTTTGGGTAAATGTTTGTCTTTTTCTTGTCGTTGGATTAATATGAAGAAGGAATTAATTTGACTGTTAATTCTTTGGTTCCATTTCTTCTAGTGTTTCGTGGAACTATGACTAATACAATGACCGAAGGAGCTCTAAAGAAAACCAGGTAGGGTCTCATTCATTTTCTTCTTCTTTCTTTTGATTTTCTTTTACTTTTTTTACGAAGAGAGGGAACCTTAAATCGTCTTTCGTTCGTAAACGAAAAAATTACAGTCGGTGATTTTCTAAATTTCTGTAAAATTGATTAAGTTGTCAGTTCAGTTTTCAGGAGAATTAGGTTGGTTTAGAAATAGTTTCAGGAGAAATTCCAAACATTTGAATGGGACACGGAAGTGATTTATTTTGGGACAATCGTAAATTCATTTTATTATTACTATTATTATTAATATTTGTATTTGTAGACGATTAGATCTTGATTATGTCGTTGGTTGAGGTTTTTAATTTGAAGTCAGTTTTTACTTAATAAAATTAGAATTCAATTAGATGAAAGGATTGCTTTTACAAACGACAGAGATGGTTTTAGAAATTAGTGGATTGAGATGAATGAGTAGTAACCCATATGGAATGGAATCAGACACGAGTTGACTTTCCTTTTCTTACAGCAGTTTTTTTAAATAAGATATGATACCAATATAATTTTGTAATTAGAGGCATCAAACTAAAAAAAATAACAACGGAAAAATGAGACCCAATAAGGAAAGAAAAAAACAACAACCCAATCTGCTTTTAATTTTTTTCTACTGACGTCCTTGTGAGCTTTAGGCGTCGTTTTGACCTCCAAAGTAATAATATTTCGGAACGGAAATGATCAGAAAGAACTCCCAGTTCCATTACGAAAAAGCTATTTTGTACAATTCATCTTAAAACTTTTTACTACAATATTCAGAGTAAAAAGTTAAAAAACAATTGAAATATAATAAACACGGGCATAAATCAGTCATTAAAGAAATCGGAAAAAAAAAACCCGGGAAAAAAAAGAACCTTGTGTCTTTTTGGGTACTTTAAACAAAGATTTAAACCTGAACAATTGAAAGCAATAATGTTAACTAAACAGCATTTAAAATAATAGTTTAAAGGCTTATTTTTATCGATAAAACAAATTATGTACCTTTTAAAAAAAAATATTATTAAAGAAGCAATTGCTGTCGTTAGTTTTTATGGTTAGGAAGTTAGTGTAGTAGAATTGTAAAACGTATCATATTATTCGTGATATAGCGAATTTATTTCTTGAAAAAGTTTCATAAGAAAATTTCAATCTCAAGTCGTTTTATTTACAATAATGAGGACTACTTTGGGATTACCATTTCTTGGAGCAGATGGGATTATCAAGATTCTAGTGTTGTTTTGTGTTAGTTAGTGAAGACTTAAGTATCTATGGGGAATGATTAGGATAAGGATAATATTTAAACTATGTCATTCATTAGAATTCAATATTTGAAGAGTGTGTTCTATTAAAAATAATAAATAAATGAAATATTTAATTGAAAGTTAATACTGATTATAATAACAGTATATTTTAATTGAAGGAACTCCATTTCAAAATAGTTATTAGAGTTTCAAACCAGAATGACTTGGAATTATAATTCAAGAAGTTTACTAATAATTGTTTGTAATAAAGAAAGTTAAGCCATAAAAAGTATTGGCAACTGGAGAAAGAAAGAGTTTGTAGTGAGTTTTTAACATTGATTAGTGTGTTGTGGTTACAAAGAGATTGTAGGGGGTAAGAAAAAAAAAAATAACAAAAACTTGTACATAGATGGATATGAATGGAGAAAACATGTGATATCCGTTTGAAAGAGATTTTGATGAACCATCTTAAGATAGTGTGGAGGAATAAAAATCCATCTTACAATGCGGATTGACTGAAGTGATTAGATTCAAAGATAATTTCATTCTAGTTTTGATTATTGAAACTAGACTTCAAAGAGCAAGTGTCGGATAGAGAAAAAAAAAAACCAAAACAAACTAAGTTCTTTGAAAAAAAATCTTTTTATTATGGTTGGGATTCTGAAAATAAGGAATATTAACATTTATTTGAATAAAGTTATGAAATGGTGTTACTTCATTGTAACATTAATAGATGTCTAGTAAAAAGGATTTGAAGATTTCTCTTTCTTTGAAGATAAACTTTATCTTTCCTAGTGAAGTCAGATGGAATATTGAGTCATACATGAAAGAGTCGTGTACCATACTAAAAATAATGAAAACAATGGTAATATTATTGATGAGATACTGAATGTATGACTTTTTGTGATACTCAATGTGGCCTTTCAAATTCCTATGTGGATTAAGTAGCAAAGGATTAGATAATAATAATAGAAATCACAACGCAGTAAAAGTCAAAGCTGGAAATTGAAAAACTTCTTGAGCAAAATATTTACAAAATCTTGAAATAAATTAGCCCAAATATTTCTATTTCAATACAGTTATACTTTGCTTAATGACAGTTAAGTTCCTTATAAAATATGTTATGAAACTTTTAGTAAATAACTGCCTGCACTTTTCCATTTACCCCATGTATTTTAGATATATTCTTAGAAATGGATGTTTACTACTTGATAACTAAACCCGTGGTGTCACCCGCATTAAATTTGGCCCTTCTCAGTAATGTTTGGTTCTCGCGGTTATGCGGTTGGTTATATTTATGTTAACGTTTATGTTTACTGCTCTGCTCCTATTGGTCGTAGCATGATATTATATAGCCTATATAACCTTCCTCAATAAACGGGCTATCGAACGCAAAAAGAATTTTTTCAAATCGGACTGGTAGTTCCTGAGATTAGCACGTTGAAACATACAAACTTTTCAGCTTTATATATTAGTATAAGATATGTGCCTTTAATGATCTATCTTTACACTTCTGTAAACATATGCATTACATTAAAATTTAATACTGTAATTATGCTGACTAAAAAAGATTTTGGACCTTTTTTTTTTTATTGAAAAATTCATTATTTTGTTTTGTGTAGTACATTCCTCCTCCTGATAAAAGACACAACATTTTATCTTTCTTTGTTGAATGGCAGTTTGAGGCTTGATGAAGTCTCCACTCTGTGGCCTTTGAATGACAAAAGATTTTCCTGGATAAGACTATCCAACAACATATGTCAATCTATCCTTTAAAAGAAGTATTAAAGATCTGGTCAAACTAATTTTTAAAACATTGGATAAAAATTGATGAAACCAATGATAATGAATATAATTACTAATCACATTTGTAAAAACAAAATAAAAAATAGCCTTATCCAATTGTTCCATAGTTTATATGCTAGATTCTAAAGAGAAAACTTTTGAAATGAAATTTATTAAAGGAGAGAGGGAAAAAAAATGCTGCTCCAGATGTTGATCAATGGAAGCTATGCATCTGTTATTATTAATTCTGATAGCCCAGGCAAAATGGCATACAAAACATTTTTATAACGCACTTGCGTTTTAATGAAATGTATTCCTAAAATGAAGACTTCACATTTCAGACATGCATTAAACATTTGTTAATATTATTTGAATCCATCCTGTATTTGAATTTACTTTGTTCTTGTTTTTTAAAGAGGTTTATTTTTTGTTCTGAAGGAATGAATTACAACATTCTCAAATAGTGCAGTTAAAATTCTGTTCTTCATGCACCATAAAGTTTAAAAAATAAGTACAATTTTGTGATCAAGTAAGGAAGTATTAATTATGACATGCATTGCTTAGGGGCATCATATCAGTAATGAGATAAGAATCACAAGATATGAAATCTTAGCATGATTGTTCAGTTTATTTGATGTGACAATAAAAATATCTATTTTGCCATATATATAAACTACCCAACTCTGTTTAGAAGGTTCCAAATGAGGAACCTTAAAAAGTTACATATCTGATGATGTCATTCTGCAACGATATCTCCGACTATTCAGAAGAGTAAACTTCCCATTTGTGGTTGACAATGCGGTTGCTGTCCTATTGGATGACTATGTAGGTTAGCAGTCAGTTGATCTTCCAGTTTAAACCTGATTGAACATGCAAGGGGACTAGTTGGAGATTTATTGCAAGCTGCTGTACACCATCTAGAACTCTTCAGTAACACAGGATAATATTGGTTTATGAGAGGGTCTACATTCCGCACAATGTGCTGAGTATGCCAACACATTGAACTTCTTGTGTCGCTGTGACAGACCATCTTAGAGCCTTTTCAATATTATCTACAATATATTTTGTTTGATATGGGTGTTCATTGCTACTTAGTTGCAGGGAGCTGTTTTTCTTTATTCTGACCAGAGGTGGCAGAGCCAAGGGTCTTTTTTTTTATTTTTTCCTGATTTATTGTATTGTTTGATATGCTACTTATCTGTTAGAATTTGTTGTAGTCCTATGTCGGTTGTAAATGACATTATCCTAAATTTGTGAACTACATACAAATCAGAATATGCACATTTCTATTTGGAGAAACTGACTGAATGACCAATCCATTTGAGTAGAGCAATGGATTATAAAGTTTTGCTAATTTCAGCAGATGACGAAGCTTTTATTAGCATAAAATTAATAAGTAATGGGAAATAAGCATAAAATGCACTGATTAGGTTGAACCAACCGTTCAAGTGTATTTGTATTGTTAATGCATTTGATGAATTAATAAAGCAAATAAGTTTTAGAAAGTTAATGAGATGATCCAATTACTTGTTACTGTTCATTCAACCATAGCCTATGTATAAATACTTATTCTATTTTTTTATTTGTTATTCTTTAATTTGAAGCTTAATGTTTATCACAAGGGCAGGCAGATATTGATTTGTTTTAGAATTGAAGGAGTTGAGCTGAGTTTTGTAGCAATACCACAATTAGAATTTCCTTTTCTCTAACCACACACCTCTCTCTCTAGTCATTAAATCTCTAATTGTAGGATTTCCCTCTTTGTTAGTGAAGCTTAAATTAAGCTAATTAACTTTCAGGAATATGTCTAAATATTTCAGTTCTACAAAGTGTAGTTATTTTCAAAACAAAGGAACAAGATATTTAATTTTATTTAGGCTTAAAGTGCATTCACAAATAAGCAATTAAGAAAGTGCAGAAGAAATACACAAACTTGCAGGGGTTGAGTATGGAAGTAGGAAGGGACATAGAGAACATACTTAGGGGTGAGGAAAGGAATTCAGCAGGAATTAATGCCAAACTACTTCTCCTTATCTCCTGATATTGTCCTCCTTATTGTTTTCCCCTTTTATTTTTTCTTTTACCCTGACTTCAAAAGTGAACTTTGATCTCTGTTTCCTGCACTCATTTATGATCTTCAATAGCTCTTTGTTTCTTTCTGTGGATTAGTTACTTCTCTTCTACTTCTTAACTTGGCAGTGGTGGATCTCCTGGCTGAAAATTTTGTTAGGACTCTTGCATCAAACCGATTTCGTTTATTAGTAAAAAAGAATCATATTATGGTCAGATATACATAATTGGTTCACCACATGTAGTATTAATAAATTGGAGAACTCAAAAAAATAAATATTGTATTTTTGAGTGGCGTATTCGATACATGTATAAGAGTGCTTAAATGTGATGCTCGTTTGCAATAAGTGCAATTGAGCAAATATATATATATGAATGTGATGTAAATGATGCATATCCATGCGAATTACTAACTTTTTAATTGTAGTATATTTTTTAATTGGGGCCTCTGGCTGCACTTCAGTCAGCTCCCCACCAATCCGCCACTATGTGGAGGTTTGAGTAATTACTGAGTAATGGGTGACATTTGAGTTTAATATTATTGGTTACCTAATTGATTTATATTAGATTAAGCTGATGTGGGAACTGCTAAGTTAGAATTAAAGAATAATATTACGATTCTTTCTAGTATAATAAGAGAAATTGAAAAAACAACAACAACTTTAAAGTTTGTAGATTTTGACAGTTTATTTTTGGTGCCTTGAACCTATTATGTTTTTGTGTAGCTAAGAGGATAAATCCGACTGATTTCTACTAAGGAGGAAACAGCTGTCCAGTATTCCCTTTAATGATGGCTCAATGTGTAAAAGCCCAATTATGTGTTGTAAGGGTTTTTTTTTGTTGTTACACAAGATACCTATCAGTGGTGAAAAGGGCGAATTGAAAGAATACACATTCACTTTGCTTTCACAGCTTGGATGGGAATCTGGGATAGCTGTTTCGTCCTTGTTAGGACTCATCAGCCAGATTTACCCTCGATGATAAGCCCATAAAAGCCTATGAATTCCTCTGTCTCTCTCTCTCCCGTCAATCTGTGCTGGCTACCGTAATTTATTATTGTTGTTTGCTTTTTTGGGGTTCCACTTCCATGAGTGAGAGAGGAGTTCATAGGCTTTTGCACTTTTCCGGGCTTATCATCAAGTTAAATCTGGCTGACGAGTCCTAACAAGGACGAAACAGCTATCCCAGATTATCGTCGATGATAGTCCAAGGTGTGAAAGCAAACTTAATGTGTATTCTTTCAATTCACCCTTTTCATACACATTCCTGCTTGTTAAACTGTCCTAACTCAGTGGTACTTGAATAAAAAGTGTAAAAGCACCTTTAACCTTTGTTTCTATTTTTTATATCTGTGTGGTATTCAGTATACTAAAAGAAAAAAATATATTTAACAAAATATAGATAGTGCAATCTATGAGACACTCCTTCTCACTGAAAGAGAAAACAATACTTTTGAGAATGAAAGGAATCAAATTCCTCCAGAAATTACAACTTAAATAAACATGTTTTGGCAGAAATAATGTTGAAGGTTGTAAAAATTGAGTTAAACAAAATATTTAATCATCCTATTAATAGGCAAAAGTTGTACGATCTTTGTAAATTTGTATGTTTGTAATTTGAAATAACCAATCACAGTGCAGCGTTGGAACACGTCAGGCATGACGTCATGTCCATGGTTAAAGATGGCGTCTACTATTTTCTCCACTTCACTATGACGTATCGCGATTAATCAGTTATTATCGGCATATTGAGATTTTCTTTCACACATAAATGAAGTTTACACTGAAATGCATAAAGTTCACGTGTCAAAATTTATCAGAGAGTTTGTAAAACCTCGGTTTTGACATAATTTCGGCTGTGTAGCCACTCTCTTACTGCTCAACAAGTAGGAGACAATGACGAAGCACGTGCTGTCATTGTTGTCCAGACAGGATTATTGGTATTGGCTGTTGGACATTCGTTATTGTTATTGTTGAAACTGGTAAATCAATTTTTTATTTTCTTTTATTTTAACAAAATTTGGCTATGTCATTCAAATTATATGTGGGCTGTTGCAGAAGTCAAGGCTTTTAAAAAAAATGAGCTTAGAACATCTTTTTAAATCTTGTGTTTTTCAAAAATGTGGAATTTGTTTTACTTCCGTGAATATTTCACAGTTCGCAATTAGTTAAAATTATTCAATTAATACACAATTTGATTAGTAATCTTTTTCCTTCCACTGTTATTTAAAATGTGAGAATTAGAATTAAAAAAGAAAAAAAAAAACATTTACCATATTGGCATTTTATTATGTTCCTATAATTAAAATAATTGGTTGGTTTTTTTTTTTCTTTCTCTTTGGCTTCTGTGGTATTATCTTGAATATTACTGTTGGTCTAACAAATATTGATAAATTGAAATTTAAAAAAAAAAGAAAGTAAAAAATGGTTTTGGAATTTTTGTCAAACTTTGCATGGAAATTTCTTCACTTAGAAGGATCTGTATTTTTGAGATACCATCTCTTATCCATAAATATTTATGCCAAGTTTTGAGAAGATGCATTCCATTGTACAAAAGAAGGAAGGGAACCCATTGTTAGTCGTATGGGATTCAAACTGAAATTGCAGTGTTGTTTATAATGAACTTGAATTTCTATTTACATCGAAAATGTTTTACGAGGGTGAAGAACTTTAGAACAACTCTACTGAAAGCAACAGAAGATCCTTTTTACCTTTTTAATTCGTATTTAACTTAGAAGAAATAAGTTATTGAATTGCAGTAATATGTAATTGACTATAACTTCACAGCTTTTACAGACGAAGGGCCAAGGGAAAATATAAAGGTCAAGATGATTTTTAAATTTAGGTTTGTTTATTGGAAACAAAGGCCTGCTAAGTAGAGTTGGTTTCATTACAGAGATTCATTAAATTTCTGTTTGAAATGTTAGAATTGTGGAGCTCTCTTGAGTTGCAGATTCCCTTTGAATTTATTTATTTATTTCCCTATTTTTTTTCCCTCCTACAAAAGATTATTTTGTTTAATCTTCAGTTAAGAGAATTGCAACAACTATTTTGGGCTTTGAAAGCAGAATAGACTTAAAAGCAATATTCTATTGTTATTTGTCAGATTCATAAATAAGAAGCTAAAGGTCAAAATCTATTATTCAAGTGTAAATCCTCACCTCCCTACAGAGACATTGACATTCTTAGTCTTCGTAGAATTTTGAAGTTTATTTTAAATATGTGATTTATCTAAAACTACAATGTTACATTGATTTTTCTTATAGTTGTTTGTTTGGGGTCTCACTCCCGGGAGTGATCCCAATGGGTAAATGTAGCTGATGAGTCCTAATAAGGACGAATGTCTCACATTCCCGTTGACAATAGCTCAAGGCGTGAATGAAATCTTCAATCTTGTGTTTTTCTTTTTTATGAGTTTCAGTCTATAACTATTGTAGTAAAACAGTTCAACTCTGCTCTTTAATAACAGTAAAAAATACCCAAATTAGCGATGAAAAGGTTCGAAGACTTCAATGACGATAGAAGCAAATCACACGAACAAGGAGCTTCAGTTAATGATCAAAATGGTAACGAAAACTTTGACCCTAGTTTGGCCATTAAATAAAGCTAAAAATTCCCTCAAAAGTATTTGGATTAAAAGAAAAAAAAAATCAAATTAATCCAGAGGGAATTCTGTTTCAGGAAATGCGTTTCAAATCGTAAATCTATGAAGGTCAGTCAGTAAGTAATGCCTCCTATTTTTTCCTCCTCAAATAAGTTAAGTGAAAAATTCGAATCTGGCCAATTCCTCAAACCTCCAATCCACTGCAGTAGCAACTTCCTGCATCAACAGGTGGCAGCACTACATCCACTTGGAGAATGGCTGACATCGATGTTCCAATTAGACAGCGTTCAGTGTTTGAATTCTTGAATGTGGAAGGTTAAACGTCCATTGGCATTCATGAAAGGCTGAAAAATGTATACGGTGATGCAACAGTGGATGTCAGCACTGTTAGTCGATGGGTTCGACGCTGTAACGAAGCTGAAAGGCAAACACCGTTGACTGACGAAAAGTGGAGCGGCAGGCCGGCGATTGCAGTGACTCCATGCAACATTCAGCGAGTCGATGACATCATTCGTGGTGACCGCCGGCTTACAACAGATGAATTGTGTCGCATTCTATCCCTCAGTAAAGACATTGTGATGACGATTATTCCACAACTGGGGTACAAAAAAGTTTGTTCACGGTGGATTTCAAGAATGTTAACCGATCAGAATAAAGAGACAAGAAAAACATGCCTCCGAACACTTGCAGCACTTCCATTTGGAGGGAGAGGAGTTTTTAGAAAAAATTGGGACCGGAGACGAAATGTGGGTTCATTGTTTTGAACCTGAATCAAAGAGGCAGTCAATGGAATGGCATCACTCAAACTCACCGAGGAAGAAAAAATTCAAAACTGTGATCAGCAGGGAAAGTTATGGTGACAGTGTTCTGGGATGCAGAGGGTGTGATTATGGTGACAGTGTTCTGGGATGCAGAGGGTGTGATTAGGGTTGATTTTTTGGAGCAGAGATGCACAATAAATTCTGTCCAATATGTCACAACCCTCAAAAACCTTAAAGCATGTCTTCAGTGAGTTCGCCCAACAAAAGCTGTAGCGGATGTTCTTCTTTTGCACGACAATGTAAGACCACCACCAGTCCTCACACCACTGAAGAGATGGCTTAGGAAGCAAGGCGATGCCTTTTCCCACGCTGGAATACATGCCCTTGTTAAAAGGTGGACCAAAACTGTGAAAATCGACAGAGATTATATTGAAAACCTCATGACTTACGGGGGAGCTGGAGCCTTAAAGTTAAGGACAATCCCAGTCTACAGGTAACAGGAATGGAACAAACAGGGTGGACAAGGGAGTGCTAAGTTTTGTTGTTTATTTTGCAATTAGAACGACAGTATTTCTTTTCATAGGTTTCGCTCTTCCCCAATTTTTCATGGGATATTATTAATGATCCTGGTGGCAAAGACCATTTCCAATCCTTCTCAAAGAGCTATCTCATTCTGCTGTTTTCTCACCTCATCGTCCTCGTTGGAAATTTGACTGTTGACTGGATCAATTTTACTGGCAGCTGTAATTTGATCTTTCGGCCACGATTGATCAACTTATTGACTCATACCATCCTTTATGCTGCCACAGCAGCAATTCCAGAAACATCTGGACGATTCCCTTTGCATCTCAAACCTTGGTGGAATCTTGACTGTATTTATGCACAGAAAATTAAACAGAAAGCCTGGAATATTTTCCAACGTTATCCCACTTCTGTCAATCTTTAAGCCTTTAAAAGAGCACAAGCTTCTGCTCGTCGTATCCGCCTCCTTAGTCAGAAAGTCTTGGCAACATTTTGTTTCATCGATAACATGTACATTATCTTCAAAGACCCTCTGGGATAAAATTCTTAGGATACACCGAAAATCTTTTTCTCAATCTTTGCACATTCTCAAAGAAGCTGGAAATGAAATAGGTAATATCTCCGAAAAAGCCGAGGTGCTTGGCCTAGCTCTTGCGCGGAATTTCAGTTCTGCTTTTTTATCTCCTACTTTTCAAAAGATTAAAGAACGGGATGAAACCATTCTATTAAAGTTTTCTTTTTCCAGCAGAGAACCGTATAATCTCCCTTTCTGTTTACAGGAATTAAGTAATTATTAATATAAAGAACACCAATTACTATATATTTATGCTTATAAATAAAAGTCAAAGTTTGTATATTCTCTCTACAACTTTACACCGTTTGACTGATTGGAACCAAACTTTGCATAGTTACTCTACTACCCTACAGAAAATATAGTTACCTTGGAATCCGGTTAACCACCCTCAAGGGAGTGAAAAAAAGGTTAAATCTCTGAAATAGCGCCACATATGCACCTGGTGGCGACAATGGGAACTACATAAATATTGTTCTCCAACAATAGATGGGTGCCCAAGTAGTAGAGGGCGCTACCCGCCTCCGGAGGAGTCTGCGAATTCTGTCAATAGAAACCTGTTAAAAACACTAACTTCTCAGTCCAATTTTACCTTTATTTCTTAAATATCATCAATAAATAAATTATATGCTTTTATTCTACAAATATCCTATCTATTTCAACGATTTTTTCTTTTCAACAAAGCAATAGTTTAGCAAAATAAATTATTTATTTTTAGGCAAGAAAATGGCAATCTGATGGAAACAATGATTCATTGAACAGAATACAATCTAAAGAAAATCTTATTTCCTTCCTTTTTTTAATACTTTTAATATTTTAAAAACCTTAAAATACGATGCAGAACTTAATATGTTTGTTTCAACAAAGCAATAGTTTAGCAAAATAAATTATTTATTTTGCTAAACTTTAGCTTTGTTGAAACAAAAAAAATCGTTGAAGTAATTAGCAAATTTATAGAAAAGAAGCATGTAATTTACTTATTGATGATATTTATAAAATAAAGGTAAAATTGGACTTGAGAAGTTGGTGATTTTTAACATAGATTTCTATGCACAGAATTCGCAGACGAGTGGCGCCCCAGTAAACATTGGAAAGTGCATTTGGATCTCTATTGGAACAATGGACTGTTTAAGTGGTGTCTACGTCACAGTTCAAACAGCCTGTTGTTAGCATTGAAATCAGATACGATCAAGCGGGTGTTTATTTTGGTTTTTCTTTGAGAAAAGACCCCATTCGAAAGCATCTGATGGTTAACTCAAAAGCCACTATCCAAAAGCAAAGGACCAATAAAAAAAACTAAAACTCATTTTAGAAGTAGAATTGTAGAAGAATTAATAATTTTATGATTGTTGGCTAATTTATAAAATTATTTTTTCTTCAAGGCGGGCTTTCTTGAAGTCTTAAAAATGCGTTCTGATATTTTTTTATTATTTTTTTTTGGGTCTTCCCTTAAAGAAAGACTAAGACAAACACCTGCCTGGTCGTAACTAATTTCAGTGCTAAAATCCTAGCAACGGAGCCTAGCAACAGCCTCTTTAAGCTGTGACGCCATCACTTAAACGATTCATTGCGGAAGATTTCATGTGATAGGGTTGTGGAAAAGGTGGGAACCAGGACTTTCCACCCCCATCCCCTCCCGAGCAACGCCGGGTGTTTACTACAAAATTAAGTCAAGTGAAATAATGTTTTTTTTTTTGTTTTTTTTTTAATTCAACAGAATGTGTAGATAAAGTTAGAGGAATACAGACACAAACAAAATAGATATTACAGTAAGCATTTAAATTACAAATAAGCAATACAATTCTTCTTCGAAACGACTAAGAATTTATTTATTTCTACAAGATTCAGTTAGAAAGAAAGTTTTTCTTAAGTTAATCCAAACATTTTTTTTATTTCATTTTTTCTATTTTCGCTTTTTTGATAAATATAGAAATTAAAAAAAAATAAATATTTTTTGACTGTTGGAAATCAACTGGTTTTGATGAAAAATGGATTGTAATTGTTTTTGTTTCCCCACTTGATTTATCACGTTTCAATTAATTTTAAACTTAGCTATTTATTTATTTATTTATTTATTTATTTATTTATTTATTTATTTATTTATTTATTTATTTATTTATTTATTTTTTTTATTTTTTTATTTTTTTTTGCAAGTAGAGCAAATGAATTGGTTATTTTATAGTCAATATTAAAGCCAATACACTTCAATACTACTTAAAAAACTTTTAATACAAATTAAAATATTTTATATTTATTTAAATATTTTATATTAAGTTTGTTAAGTAGTATTCAAGTGCATTGGCTTTAATATTGACTCTAATATGAAATGTTCACGTAAAATCTTATTTATGAATCGGTTATTTTGTTTTGGAGAAATGTTTGTATTTAACCAATATCAGTAAAATTTTGATTTTTTTTTCTTCTTTTGACAGAACCTGGTTTTTCTTTTAAACTTCAGTTTGTTTGTTTTTTGTAAAAGGCAACAAAGTAAATCTTAAATTTTATGGAAACTTCGTTTGTAACCGAGGGCAAAGCACTGGAAAACGTGGAGAAAAAAATGCAGTTCTTATTCCAATATTCAATTGGCCTATATTCGCTCTATTTAACGAAAACAACAAAATAATAAAGGTTTGTGATGAAAAAGAATTAATGTAAAGAGAAAGGAGTTTTTTATGTGTGAATGAAAAAAAGAAAATTCCATTGGTTTCTCGATGATGGTTTCTTTTAATGTTTTCTGATTAAAACAAAGGGATTCTGTTTTTAAAAAATAGAATGAAATGAAAGGAAAAGGATTCCACATAATAAAAACCACCAGAATTTAAATTAACTGTTTATCCTAAAAACAATAGAAATGAGTGAACTTTGCTTTAATTATTTCAGTAGATCAAATGTAAAATCAAATGTAAAAAGCTTGATTTAGGCCAATGACGGTCACGTGATATTTATTGCCCAGACACCACAGGTGTTTATCGTAAGAAAAAACACCAGAAGAAAATGATGTAATTGTTGATACCTCCCCCTCCTATGAACTTCATTGATTAATCATAAAAGTTAATCCAAGAAAAACAAAACAAAAACATTTGTATAAAATGTATTTATTGCAAATGAACTTACATAAATCTTATCAACTGATGTTTCTGTAATTCAACAAAGCATTAGCAAATGGAAACATATTAATATCGGTACATTTTTCTTAATATTTCATTAATTGGATAATTACAAACATATTATTCTATTAGTCGTAATAGCATTTTTATTTGCCCTTTATTGTCCTTTGTATTTTTTTGTTTCTCTTGGTATGTTTGTTTTATACAAATGTATTTTGTTTTTTCATTGGATGGTTTGCCGTAAGTTCGAACAGTTGTGGATTTTAATAAGTTTTCTTAAAATGGAAAATATAATAATAAATTAAAAGTATTGTGAGTTATTTTCAACCTCGGAGGAGGGAATCGACATTAAAATTTTCATTTATTCTTTTTTTAAGGAAAGTGATCTTTAACTTCTTGGAGGAGCTCTGAAAGATTCCTTCAATTAACAATAAAATATCTTGTATTAATCATTTTCCAAAACAATTAATTTTTGAAATGTCAAAACAACATTTCATTTTGTTTTACGATTATTTTTAATTTGACTTTATTTTTTTTTTTTTTTTTAATTCCTCCTCTTATGAAATGTTGATGAAATTTGTTGATATTTTTCTGTGTTCGTCAAATAAAACTTGTGAATTCGAAATTTGTTTCCAAAGACACAAATGAAAGAAACATCTTGAATGAAAATAAATAGTTCTTTTTTTTTTCTTTAATTAAATCTAAAAAATAATTTATTAATGTAAATTTTATAAATGCTATCGTTCCAGTGTTGAATCGTCTTTCTGTAGAAATTTGATTCATTGATGTATTTACATAATTTAAGTTTAAAACATTATAGGAACTTTATCCCATTTCTCAGCTTGGACCTATTGAGATTTCAATAACCTTATTTACTGTAGAAAAATACATTTTAATTTCAAGTTGAATCCTCTAATGTTCCATTGAAATAGAGAGAATTTCTTAGGAAGGAGACAAAGGAGGTATTTTTTTCAATTTTTCCGGAAGAGATTTAGAGAAAAAGACTTATTTAAAGTATTTTATTATTTATTTAGATCCCAATAGCAGAAGAATGAATTGATATTGACACTAATAAGGTTAGTGGAGACTTCACTTGAAAGTTTTCCATTCAATATTTATTGACTTAAAAGACCAGCTGTTGTAATTTGTACCAAATCTATATAGAGGCACAAGTTTTTATATATATCTATATAGAGTTTTGTTTTTGCTATTCTAAGGCTCAATTAGAAATTTTAAATTTTCGATAATCCTCGAATCTTGAATGTCCTCGTATTTTGGATGACATCGGAGTAGGATTTGTAATTAAACCTTTAATGAATCGTTCTTTTCATTAAAAGAAACTCCCAACACCTTAATCGTAAAAGCAGCTTAATCGGGTTGCAAATGGAAGACACTCTTGTTGCATTCATAGAAGGAATGATTGTGTGAAAGTAATAATAAGTTGATTTTTATTTATACTATGATCATGGTCTGCTTTTGTACAATCCTTTCATCCACAACGAAGGCTCCATGTGATGTTTGATGGTGAACTGATTTGCGCAAAGCTTAAAAAACTGATCTTGTAATGGTCATCAGTTTCCTTCTCCCTTTTCTGTACTTTCCCACCCACATAAAGCAAGCATAAAGTCGCCCTCTCCAGTTGATTTATTTGTTTCTGCCATGATTTCACTCACTCAACCGTTTTAAGTAATCTACAAAATATCCAACAAACGTTATCACTAAATAAACTTTGCTATTTTCATCTTTAAAAAAAAAACTTGAATTGTGAATTTTTATAATAATTTGAAAATGACCAGCATTTTATAATATTTTATTACCGGTATTAAAAAAAAAAAAAAAAAAGTTTAGAACACGTAAATCTTAAATCCTTCGAAGAACTCTTTCTTTTTATTACAGTGCAACTTGGATAATTCGAACGTCTTTAATTCGAAATCGTGGTTAATTCGAAGATTTCTCTTAGTCCCTTGAATTTCTTATTAAATCGATGTTAAAAAATCGTGGATAATTCGAAGGTCAACTTCCTTAATTTGAAGTTTTTTATAAAAAAATTTCGAACCATAACGACTTTTCGGCGTTTCATCATTAAGAAATTCGACACGTGACAACTGAAATCCCCTTCCCGCCACCGTTCGACACGTGATGCCATTCGACACGTGACGCTACAGACGTCATTCGAGCTTCCTGCTGTCAGTGTCACCATGTCTTTCAGTAAACCACGCGTGTACAAGAATTTAACGTTCGCTGAAAAGGTCGCCGTCATTCGCGAGGTGGAAAAGAATGTGAAGAAGAAATGCCAAATCGCCAACGAGTACGGGATAGCGCCGAATTTCGTCGGTACATTGAAGGACAAACCAACGTAAGTGAAGCTGTTATCCGTTCACTAAACATGCTTGATGATTTTGCTAACGTTAAGCGACTGAATTCTACAAAACAATCAGACATTGCACAATTTTTTGAAAATCTTTAATTTTCTGTATTGAATGTAATATGTACTGTAGCTTAGGTAATGTAAATCTTATTTTGTTTACATACAAATAGTGTTTAAGTCTTTCATACCATGATCTATCTGAATAAATATTTACTTATTGACAGAATAATCTTTTCAAGCATTCAGTGGACCTGAAATTAAAGTTAAAAGATTTAACTTGTTTAATTTGAAGTTTTGGATAATTCGAAGTTTTGTAGTGGTCCCTTCAGCTTCGAATTATCCAAGTTGCACTGTACATGTTGTTTTTATATTGGATAGTTTGTAAAGGTGTAATGACGTCATCGTCTATATTTGCGTTGCGAAGAATAAATGATTTTCAAATATTGAATGTAGTAATATTTGCTATTTTTTGGTTCTAGTATTTGCTTCTCCTTGAAAAATATTAGTTAGCAACTAAAAATGACCAAGACGACCATTGAGTGCGGGTCCACGATTGAGGTATCAATAAACTCCAAAAGTGCCTCATTGCGTCTGGGTCCTTCCATAAATAAAAAGCACCGTTAAAATGGAGTGTTGTTCAAATCTCCTCTTAACCTACATTGATTGTGCGTCAGTCGCTAAAAAGCTCTTGAATAATTTAGCTGCTCAATTTTTTGTTTTGTTAAATCATTCATCAGTTACTAAACTCCCATCAGCCACCGCGCTATTCCCTTTGAAATCTTCCATTCCTGTGATATTGACGTTGTATTTTCAGTACTGAAAGTTACGAGAATAAATTTAAATAGGGCTAATCCATTTGAAGAGAAAAAGTAGGCTTTATTATTATTTAGTCATTTTGAAATGCACTGCGAAACTGATGCGGAGTATTATTAATCAACCACTTTTAGAAACAATCAGTGAATGTTGTCGAATGACACGAATGCAAAACCCATATCCTAAGAGAGATTCCATTAAGAATAGAATGATTATGATCCTCAGTTGATATATTTAAAAAAATATTAAAAACAAGTTCTATTCATGACTGTTACATTATACGTCAGAATAATAATTATTTAGATTAAAAAAAATGTCAGTAATCTCACAGCTCTTTTGGGTGTTGAGAGAGTGTTTTAACTCCCTTCCCTGCTGTGAATGACGTGTTTGAATCCATTGTGGCTAGCTTTTTTATTTTTAGGTCTTGTTTAGTAAGTGCACAGAAGCGAATGTTTTTCATTCCATTAAATACGTTTTTCGTTGATTTTTCAATTAAACAGAAAAGAAATGGTTTCGTTCGTCCGTTTTGAGGCTTACGGGGGGAATGTCTGAAGATTTGTCTGAACTCGAGGAGATGAAAATATTTTCTCCGTTTAATCCTTTATCTACATAACACTGAAACAAAAGACAACTTAGAACATTAACATTGTAAAAATAAGACAAAATAACTTAACTTTATTTGCTATTAGCACATCTAAATTAAATTATTTGTTTTTCCCCCAATATAATACAATTTTTTTTTCCCAAAAAAACTGCCTGAATACATTTGACTGACGCACCTATTTTGGTTAAAAGTGAGATTACGGCATCCGCCTTCGTTGAACTTCTTTTGATGGCCGCTTCCGCCTCTTGCTAAAAGGGGCAACCACAGTGAATTAGGCTGCCCATTCAAACAAACCATTAAACCGGAAAAATAAACAAAGAACAAACCTTTTACGATAATTCCAAGCATTAACACAACTCAGGAATCCCTTAGGCCACTGCAACTAGCTGTCAACGAAGCGGTAAACCACCGATGTATCCTTCCGAAGATGCTGATTGGCTTGTGCCGTATTCTCCTGTTTAACCCCTATTTTTTTAAGATAAATTTTTAGGAAAGAAAAAAAAAGTGCTGCTTCTACGTCGACTAATACCTTTGTAACAGTTCGACACTTTCATATGAAAGAAAAGGAAACATATCCGATCCATTGAAATTGATGGAATTATGAGACTCTTTATTTTTCGTATTCTCTTTGCTTGTGGAAGTTTGAGCTCCGAACAGAATTTCCTTCAATTGAAAATTTAACAGTGTTTTGTTTAATCCAATGGATACAAATTTTTGGACTTTTGTTTTATAGTGGATCTATTTGGAATTAAATCTGGTCACTTGTTTGTAGGCAATAGAAAGAAACTTATTTCTAAAAGAGAATTTTAATTTACTCTGTGACTGCATAATTCTATCAAACACTCGAAAAACAAGCTAAATGTGTTGAAATGTTTCGTGAACTTCTACATTAGACATTTGTTACACCACGAATATTCTAATACCCAAAGTAATGATAAGATTTTGTATCCATCAGAATTAATAAGCAGTGCAATAGAAATACACGCGTAAATGACGGCGCCTAACTCTGTCGTTTGTTGCTAAGGAAGGAATGTTAATTTAGTCAAAAGAAAATGGTCTGATTAGGAAGAGGACGTTTCATCAAATGGATTGACGGATAGAAAAATATCTTCATCACTTTCTGAATTAATATTTTGAATAAAAGCAAATATCATGTTTACTATCTGTTATTTTTCTTTGAATGAAACAATCCATGAAATGAAAAGAATCTCCTTCTAAACAGCGGCGCTCTCTCTTCTTTTAATTTCATTTTAGTAAGAAATCATAGAAGAAAAACTCTCCATCATGTCTTCTCAATGCCTTCCCTTTTGAGTCTTGCACTGGCTGAGGAGAGTCCAACAAGCTCGAAACGGCCGTCCCAGAGTATCAGCTCGACTCAAAAAAGACATTCTTATGTGAAAAAGACTTCTTCTTCATAATTGTTCATTGAGAGAAAAATAAAAATGCTAACATATACAGAATAATACATTACAAAGATTATAATAATATTAATTACTAGCCGGGTACCCTTGCATAAATAGCATAAAATAATAAATAAAAAAACTATTTATTTAGCAAATTGTGGCCTTCTCCGGATAACTCAGTAGTATTGCGGGGTTGGCGCCACACACCTATATATCGATAAGGCAACTTTAAAGCGAAAATATAAATCCTCTTTATTCCCCATCCCGAGGGAATTTCGAAAAATCCGTCCGTATTCCTTGTCTACATCATAAAGGGAACCTCCGTGCAAATTTTCAGCTTTCTAGGTCCAAGGGTTTGGGCTGGGCATTGATGAGTCAGTGAGTGAGTCAGGACTTTTCTGTTTATACTGTATATCTAGATTACTAGTTCTCTTTTCTCCCGCTAGTCGGCGTTACGGACTGACAGTTCTTTGCAGCATTCCAAACTGACTAATGTTCGGGTTTATGTATTTATTTTTATATAGTATTAATTAAGCTTAGCATTTTGAAAATAGTTGATTTGATACAACAATAGTAATGATAGCTTATTTAATAAAAAAAGTTAAGTTAATATGAAATTGTCTTTCTTAAAAATGTGTTTATTGGAATGTAGTCCCCGTGGCCTAATGGATAAGACGTCTAACTTCGGATCAGAAAGTTTGAGGTGCGATCCCCATAGCGAACTTGTAGAAATTATTTCTATTTTCTGGAAATCACCACAATTGCAGACAAAGAAATAAAAGATTTTAGTAAAACAGATTAGTCAATATAATGTTCCCATTGTGCAATCGCTAGCTGAGTTGTAAACACACTGGTTTCTATTAATTAAGGAAACAAACAGAAAATGTGATTAATTTATAAGAAAGTTGGTGAAAAGCGTAGTATCCCATTGTACATAGCTAGTGATTCAAAAACACTTTATAGGAAATACTAAATTTTATAGGAAAATTATAATTTTCTCTAACAATAACGACAACGAGGCCGAAAATAAGATGTAAATAATTAGGTATCCAAAGTCTTATGATATGAGATACCTTATAGACCTCGTAGCGATTTGAATGCTTGTGTTTAGGAGATATGGGGGATGTCCGCAAGGTGTTCTGTTAAAGCTCTTCTAAGCCCCTCCAGTTCTTAAGCAGAAGTACATCTCCGAAAGAATTCCAGATATGTTTGATAGACCTAACTGATCAATCCATATCTACAGTGTTAATTTACCAGCCTTGTTCGGAGTGAACGTCTATGTATCGCCTCCATGAGGACATTACATCTGGAGCCCTGTTCTTGTTCGCGTAGGAGTCACGTACATTCACCTAACACCACAAATCAACCTGTTTCCCTTTCATAGATATTTAGGGGAATGATAGCGTGTCCCTCATTCTTTTAAGATTCGACTCTGTGAATAGTATTTAGGCCTCCATTGGTTCTAGTCCGAATGATATGAAGTCTTGTCAAACTGGAGGGCTCGTCGAGTGTTGGTCGCTTAACATACAAGAGCATCGTCTTCTTGAAGCTTTCTGTGCAGAGTGGAAGCACTTTCCTAACCGCTGTAGTGGTTCAATATACTCTACACAGATAATCGAAAGTTGTAGCTTATAGAAGCTGATGGTGGGATTTTGAAATTGTTTCCATAGAAGGCCTAACTGACATCTTGTTATTTCCGTCTTATTTCTCTAAATTCTATTAAATGATGTCTCAAAGCCATTACATCATATTCTTCTTTCTTCGTAATCCGAACACAAATTGACGAACAACTTCCAAACATCCCTTTTTGTTTGCGCTATTCTTGTACAACTACTTAACTGTTGATGTCGTAACAGGTTTCCTGTTCATTCTTCTACTTTATTTTTTCTCCCGTAATAGCCTGTGTTTTAATGCTAGGATTCGCTCAGTCAGTTGGGATTTGTTATCTTCGGTTGATAGGAATTCTTTGCTTTCTCATCCAATGTATCTACCAGTCACTGTTTTTCAATTAATTATTCAAAAGCAGAAACGGATAAATTGATTCGATTCCTGAAGATTAATAAAAATATTTAAAGAAAAAGAGTGAAATAAAAAGGCTTTTGTTTTTTCTTCTTCTTTCTTCGAATTTGGCCATCTGAGGACCGCGTGAATAGCTCATGAAGCTCAACGTTTCTTACGTCTCTCGCTCCAGTATCTTTTCATTCTTTCCCTTCTCTCATCAGTCCATGAAGCTCCCGTTTTTCTTTTTTCTCTTTCCCGGAACCCCTTAAAGTCTTTGATCCTTTTTTCTAAATCTGCCCCCATCCACAATATCTTCCTCCGTCAAACCGATCTCCTTAATCCAAGTACGCTGTGTCTTGGGGTTCCTGTCTAAATAATGGAATATTCGTCTGGTCAGTCTTCCCTTCTCCATTCTTTTGAGATGCCCATGTCTTCGTGTCCGTGATTTTTTCTATTTTTTTCATATATCTCTTTTATTAGTTCTTAATTTCCATTTATCTGAATGAAACACTAAGATAACAATGTAAGTTATGATTTAGATTCTTTTTTAATAATTTAATTTTAAATAAAAGGAACTAAATATTATTTGATAAAATGATTAAATAAACTTTCTATTTACATAATTTCAGTAATATTAGCTCAGTTGCCAAATTATTAGGACTTCGAACATTTTTTTATGGATTAAAAAAAAAAAAAAAAAAAAAAATGAAGATTTATTTAAGAAAACAAATCCTCTTAAGTGACGGATGAATAATAAATATTTTCTCTTTTCTGTTCTATTGTAATTTTAAAAAGTCAAATCCTAATTCTATTCCAATGATTTTATTCCGTAACAAGAAAACATTGATCTCATCCGAATTTAGTTCCACTGGTTTGTTTTTAAGTTTATTTCCTAAAATAAAACAAAGAAAAAACAAAAACCGATGAAACAATACAAGAAAGAACTGGACAAAGACGTCTTTGCTTCTAATAATGTGTTTTTTGAATACAAACTAGGATTCAAAAACACAAAGTCCCAGGCGATACCATTCTAAGAAAGGGATGTGAAATGTTGAAGAAGGTAGCGTTCTTCTTCAAGTTGAACACCTGAGTGGTTTATCTTCTGAGGTTTGTCAAATGTAAAAAAGACAGGAAACGAAATAAAAGGGTGGGTGGTTCTCTCTCTCTCTCTCCACCCACTCCCAATGAAATATTACACCTAAAGGAGCCACCCATTGAATTGTGGGAAATATTTGTTTGAATGATGTTTCTATGAGTTAAAAATAAATGAATTATTCCACGATGATTTCGAGATTGTCTTAA
This sequence comes from Thereuonema tuberculata, assembly GCA_023159025.1. NCBI lineage: Eukaryota > Metazoa > Arthropoda > Chilopoda > Scutigeromorpha > Scutigeridae > Thereuonema > Thereuonema tuberculata. The sequence continues at coordinate 427,711 of JAFIDM010000003.1, read as the reverse complement.
CACATGGTTGATGGGTTCTAATGGAGTAACGACCTTTGATTTTTGTTTTTTTAATAAAATCTGTTTTTAGTCGAACTTGATGTTGTGACCTGAAGGTGTCTTGAAATTAGAACAGAATCAGAAGTGGAACAGCAGCGGCCCACTTTTCCACATTGACCTCCCCACTATTGCAGCTGATTTAATAATTGGATCAGCTTCTAATTTCATTTGTAAAATGGATTTAATATTTTATTCATCACATGTTTAAAACCAAAAAAACAAAACAAAAACAATGGAATAAAGGATGACTGGTTTGGGTTCTAATTTACAAGAAAGGGTTTTTAAATTTTGTTTTAATTTTGTGAAGAATCGATTATTTATCAGTTTATCTTGATTTCCGATTGAAGTCAAGAGAGAGAGAGAATTCTTAAGATGAGACCCCCTCCCGTTGTAACCAATTTCTCTGACCGCCTTAGGAATCGTTACATCATTGTTACCATTCCTCTCTCTCTCTCTTTTTATCTGCCAACTCTTTCACTTAATCCCTTACCTTTTTTTGTTGGAGGGGACGTTTTCTACAAACATCCAATCCAACCAAAAGAATACAAATGCGATTCCTTTTCAAAAAAAATATTAGGGTAATGTTTACAAAACGAAGAGGAAAAAACTTAGATGAAAGACACGGCCTTCTTTAATCATTTATTATTGCCGCGATCTAATAGAAAAAAAAAATGGTCATTATTATCTTCAATGTCTTGTGCATTGGACAACAATAATAGCGAGCAAATACAAAAAGACACAACTTATTCTTTTTCAGCGAATATTTTAATATTTCTTAAAAAGTAATCCTCTCTTGTTGGAGGTGATCGTTGCCAATTTGGTACTGATTTCAAAATAAGTTGTGATTTTGAATTTGAATTTCGTAACTCGAAGATCTCTAAATATGAAATTAACATCGAGATCGGAGAATATAAGACTTATCACTCCTTTCTCCTCTTTTCCACACCTCTATCACTTCAATCCTTCCGCAGTTCCTAAAAAATCAGGTAGTCATTAAAAATCTATGTCTATCCCGAGAACCCCGTAGAAGTATCCTTCAGCAATGTTTACCCATCCCATCATCTCCCTCCCGTTTACACCCTATAGTTTAGTTTTTGTCTCCAGTTTAAGCTGTAATGCTATTATGCACAACAATATTTTAGTTCCGATTGTCGCCTCCAAGTGCATATGTGGCGCTTTTAAGAAAGTTGTTCTCTCCCCCCGCCCCCGTTTACACCCTGTAGGACGCCAATATCGAAAAATCATTGAAAACGTGTCTTTTTGATTTTGACACACCTGTCAAATTTCGTGTTTCTGGCTCAAACCGTTTCCGAGATATGCAGAACCTTCAAAAAGCTTCATTCCCCTGTTTATATCCCTTATGGGTGGTATTTATAAAAATCCTTTCTTAGTGAGCCCCTACGTCATAATGGGAACCCATCCCAATAATTTCAAGTTCCTAAGTTCAGCGATTTTGCTGAGTTGATTAGTGAATCGGTGAGTTTTGCCTTTTATAGATATAGATAATATAAAAGTTATATAGTATATATATTGTTATATCTAATTATTTTAATGGGCCGATGACAAGCTGTGACGATTTTTGTCACCAGATGTCGCACGATCGAACAAAGGGATAGGAGTTCATTTGTAGTGAATGTGGTTTGTACCTACAGCGAGTAACTAAAGATGGTTAATTACTGCTTGTTTCTGATTGTAAGACTAAATACTAACCAGGAATTATAAGTTTCACTCGTTCTAAAAAGATAAAAGTCTAAAGATAAAATGGAAAAGTCAAATTAAAACAGGGAAGAAAAAGCTAAATGTTCGAAAGTGTGCAGCATGCATTCGACCATTCTGTTAATAGTGTGCTTCAATGGGAAATAGAATGTATATATATATAATAAATTTATGTTATAGTTAATTGAGGATAGAAAAAGGTTATTAAAACCTGATAGTTTTTAAAGCTAAGCTTTAAAATCAGTGAAATTGTAACAATAAACCTATGATGACATGGCTCATAAGAATTTATGGGATTCTCCAAAGGATCTATTAAATTTAATTATAAATTATAAGCATTCGACCTAAAATTCACTTATTTCTGTGAAATTAATAGAAAGTTAAGTCGCAGATTGTTTTAAGGTCAGAAAAGCTCAATTTCTGTAACAGCTCTGAATAAGAAATTCAAATTGACTCTAATCAATTAAATCAAAATAAGTAATAATGCGAACAGTTCATTTTAAATAATAACTATAATTTTTAAATGTTTTGATATTATCATTGGATGTGTTTCTATTTTTTAAAATTTACAATTAGATTCTTACGTTGTTAAATCTTAATTTCAGATGCTAACTGTCGAAAATGTTAATCATTATCTGTTTGGTTTGTTTTTTTTCTCCAATCAAACATTAATATTAATCAGGAGTTGATTAGTTTTAATTATCCACTTTGTGTTAAATTTTCAATGTTCATTCTTCCACTACAAAATAAATTATTATAATGTTCAACTATTTGAATAATAATTCAATATCTTTTGCTCTTCCAAAACCATTTTTTTTATTTTTACTAACGCTAAAATAGTTATTAATGGTAAGATTTTATTACTACTTCCAAAAAAAATGAGGATGCTCATAACAAAAGACACAAATCTAAGTTTGTATTATGAGAATCTTTGAAGCAAATTTATGAAGTTCTACCCTGTAATCCTTGGGGGTTTTTTTTAGATTCTGCAGCAAACAAACAATGAATGAAATATTTCTCATTTCCATTAATATGAACTTGTATTGCCTTCACAAATTAATTGAGGCCTAAAGAACGACCACCATTTTGTCTTGCAGTTGCGTTTCATTCAATAAATCATTTGGAAATTAAAGATAAAGTAATTGATCTAGACATTTTGTTTGTGAAATATCTCAAAGATAAAAATTGTGATTCCTGGGGAACTGAAGCTTGAGAACAGTAGGGAACAAATCTTTTCCCAAATCCTTTTCTTCCCGTAAATAAAAAGGAAATGGGGGAAGGGCATTTACAGATAAACTTGACAACATAATTTTCAAATCACAAAAACATGGCATTTCAATAATAACTGTGAAAATTAATTTTGAGCGGATTATTTCAGAAGAAATGATATATTATTAGTCGACTACATCGAATTCTTTAACCAAATGGAATTTAAAACAAGCCCTGCAATAACGTTTATCTCCTTTATCTTTCAAAATACTTTTCAATTCTTAAAGTTTTATATTTTCCATTTCCATTTTTTTTCCGAAAATTGCGAATGTAATTTCAAAAATTAATAAAGGACTGATGAATGCATCGTACGTCAATGGCAAACCATGTGACAATGTTGTGATCTATCCTTAAGCTGTAGTAACGCGACATCTGGTGGCCGAAAAGATTGGCAACGACCCATTTCCTAAACTGCTTGACGAAAGCAATCATTATAAAGAGCAATACCTTAATCTCCGCTGTTGATTCCGAGAACAAATTTACGCTTATTTTTTGAGTGGTGTTTTTGTTATTGCAACTCTAAAATAAGTAAATAAATAAATTTCATAACGTTATTAGTTGAGCTACAAACGGAATTCCTGTGACCTTAAAATGAATGAACAATTACCAAAATGTAATAAGATCGTGGCAGTGAAATTGCTAATTACGAAATTGGAGATAAATCCATTCATTTTTCTTTGAATCACTTGAGGGTCTCATAAGTAAAAATGATTAAGATCTGTTTATAATATAACAAATTCTAATATAAAAAAACACAAACTGAATTTTATTATTGATAGTTAAAATAGTTGGGTAGAATAATTTTTTACATAAAAAAAAATAACCTCAGAACCTACCTACAAGAATCAATGCAATGTAGGACTGAAATTGTAAATTTATAATAAATAAATAAATAAATTTAAAAAAATAAAAAAGAGCTAACTTTAATTTGGTTAAAATGAATTCATTTTTAATTTGATTTTGGATGTGATTCCATTTTGTATACGAACCAAAACAGTGAAACCTCAGTACATTAAAGTAACTGCTCAACATAAATAGTGATTTTGAGAGTTTGACTATTCTTGTCCTAACCTAATTTTCTAATCTCTGTTCTGTTAATGATGATTGTCATTCAAATACTGGCTCGTAAATAACTCTGGGAATAATTTATATCAAGTTTCTTCTTTAATAGAATTATGTATATATAATTACAGTTGGATATTCGTAACTCAATCTATTGGCTAATGAGACAATACAATGCCCTTCAAATTCAAAGAATAATGCACATAGCTACATTGTCTACATATCTAATTCTAGCGAAATGGTAAAGCGTTTGACTAAGGGTTGGAGGAGTCGGGTTCATCAGCCTTCTGTTGAATGGGGCTGGCGAGCGTCGGACCGACCATCCAATCTCAACTGACAAGAAGACGACGTATTCTGCGAGGAATTTAATACCCTTTTGTGAGTTGAAGCACTTCAGCTTATCCTGTTCTGATTTTTCACGGAAATCACACTTTTGTATTTTGCCGCCAAAGAAAATTGGTCCAACTTGCCGGTTTAGCAAAGTATTGTCAGATGCGAAAAAAAAATTCTAAATATGAAATTTCATTTTTCTAAAGGAATTCAATAATAATCTGCCTTTTCATTAGGCAATAATATTTGTATTTATTCTCCGCCAATCAAAATGCATTAAAATCAAAACAAACAAGATGGCGACTAACGATAGTTTCCTACGAGGACTTTTGTCGGATCATCTTTCAGAAAAGACCCAATACAGTGGACCATTTGTCTGCTTCGCTACTCCTACAACTCTACATTGTTTCTAACTTTTTCATGTTCAATGAATATATACTGATGTTCATTTTATATCCCCACTGATGTGAACTTACAAAAACAAAAATTTTCATTTTCACTAAATATCAACTGGTTTTTTTTTCGTTTTTTTTTTTCATATCCTCACTGATGTGAATTTACAAAAAAAAAAAAAAAAAAAAAAAAATAACCTTTTTTTCACTGAATATTAACAGTCCATTTCATTTCCCCATTCTTGTGAACTTACAAAAATAAAAATAAAAAATTTGATTGTCACGGTATGGCAATAGTTCATTTCAGAACTATAAAATCAAGTCGACTAAAAAAAAAAAAAAAGTTAATATCTATGTCACAAGAAAAAATTAAGATAGTTTCACAGCAAAGTCAACTAGAGATGTGGAAAAAATTTCATAAAGCAAACTACAACAGTAGTAGAAATTTTTCGAAAATTGATAATACAACAGAGGATGAAATCCAAAGCTTTGTAATAGAAATTGGCAACCATTCTGATAATGAGGAAATATAAACATTACAATCGATAAAAATTCAATGTCCGCTGAACATCAATAGTTCATTTCACAACTCAAGAAGTCAACTAAAAAAAAAAAAAAAAAAAAATTAAAGCTTTCATTTCTACTGTACATCAAAAGTTCAGTTCATATCCCCACTCATGTGAACTTACAAAAATTATGATTGTCGTTGAATATCAACAGTTCATTTCAGAACTATCAAATCTAGGAGTGAACTTAAAAAAAATTAATAACTATTTTTCAAGAAAAAAATAAGATGTTTTCATTTCTAATGAAGGTAATATATTGCCGTAGATCTTATGTAAATATTTTATCTACAATATACATTTTGTATGTGTTAACAGAATACAAATATTACATATCATTTTTCATTGATCATAAAAGTAATGGAGGAATGAATGATTTAGATTAAATTTTATAGAAAAACTCAAACTCTTGAACTAGAAGAAAAATGTTTAGACGGATTCTAAAAATCTTATATGTATGATATACGTTTGTGTGATATGCAGCATTCAGGAATTTAATTCATCCGATCTGAGTTGCGACTTAGAAATAGAACTACTAAGCTATTCACGATATTCACTTTGAAGCATTCAAAGGAAGGGGAGGGGGTCCAAAATGACTAAAAAAATGCTTATGTATTAATTGAACGGTCCCTTTCTCTCCCTCAGATCAGAGGACATTTTTCACCTCCAGTTTAGTCAACAACTTCTGTAAACGAACACTTCTGTAGTTACCATTGGAGTTTTCTTAAATCAGATATTCGAAAACGTTTTGTAGGATTTGACGGAACCATGATTGAAAACGAAACTGAAATCCCTCCCAAAACATTTCATGTAAAATAAGTTGCCAAGACTCACATGCTCATAACGCTTTCAGTGTTAAAAAGATATGAGATCTCATGTAGAGCCAAGCCCCTAACTCTACAAGGCCTAACTCTAAAAACCCTAATATCTTGGTCAAAAAGTATGGCTTGGCCGTTTCTTGGTCGTCACACAGACAATCCCATGCAGTTATGTAAAGGATATGGAGTATGCCAAGGCACACTTTTTGACCAAGATAGTAGGGTTTTTAGAGTGAGGGGCTTGGCTCTACATGAGATCTCATATCTTTTTAACAGTGAAAGCGTTATGAGCATCTTGGCAACGTATTTTACATGAAATGTTTTGGGTGGGATGAAATAGTTCCATGAAACGGCCAAGCCATACTTTTTGACCAAGATATAGGGTTTTTAGAGTTAGGGCTTGTAGAGTTAGGCCTTGTAGAGTGAGGAGCTTGGCTCTACATGAGATCTCATATCTTTTTAACAGTGAAAGCGTTATGAGCATCTTGGCAACGTATTTTACATGAAATGTTTTGGGTGGGATGAAATAGTTCCATGAAACGGCCAAGCCATACTTTTTGACCAAGATATAGGGTTTTTAGAGTTGGGGCTTGTAGAGTTAGGCCTTGTAGAGTGAGGAGCTTGGCTCTACATGAGATCTCGTATCTTTTTAACAGTGAACGGTTATGAGCATCTTGGCAACGTATTTTACATGAAATGTTTTGGGTGGGATTTCATTTCTTTTTGTAAGATGAGATCTGATAACTTATCAACAGTGAAAGTATTATGAGCATGGGAGTCTTCGCAACTTATTTTACATGAAATGTTTTGGGTGGGATATACCTATCAGAAATTGTTATATAATAAACAACCGGAACCCACTTTATGAGGGGTTGCAGGGTGAAAGTTACAGATTTCTTAATTTGTTTGTTTGTTTGTGTGCTAATTCTGGCCTGCATACCAAATTTCAGCTTTCTAGGTCTTCAGGAAGTACCCTAGAGGTTTTGATGATCATGAGTCAGTGAATCATGGACGAAATCGACGTATTTTAGATATTAATAAAATCCAAAGTATAAACGCTAGATAAATGAAACTTAGCGTATTTCATTAGTATGGTAACTGCATCTTATCCTGAAAATTTGAGCTCTCTAGT
>JAFIDM010000003.1:397491-420380 GCA_023159025.1 Thereuonema tuberculata | reverse complement strand
ATAAAATCCAAAGTATAAAAGCTAAATAAATGAAACTTAGCGTATTTCATTAGTATGGTAACTGCATCTTATCCTGAAAATTTGAGCTCTCTAGTATTATGCAGGCCGAAGCTATGAGGGTTTGATAATACATAAGAAATCCAGCCCCCCCCCCCCCCTTTAGGAGGGGTTGGAGGGTGAAAGTTACGGATTTCTTAATTTTGTTGTTGTTTATGTGCTAATCCTAGCCTGCATACCAAATTTCAGCTTTCTAGGACTTCAGGAAGTACCCTAGAGGTTTTGATGATCATGAGTCAGTCAGTCAGTCAGTGAAGGAATCGACGTATTTTAGGTATTAATAAAATGCAAAGTATAAAAGCTAAATAAATGAAACTTAGTGTATTTCATTAGTATGGTAACTGCATCTTATCCTGAAAATTTGAGCTCTCTGGTATTATCCAGGCCGAAGCTATGAGGCTTCGAAAATACGACGAAACGCTTCCAGAAAAGGTACGTAGTGCCCTTCCTGCCTTCGGCTCGTCTTGGCGGGGGCACTGCCGTGCCCCCAGATAAGGAATGGATTGATTGCTTTTGTGTCTGGTACAAGTGTTGACTCACATTTTTCTAAAGGTTTCCGGTATTTGACAGGATCTTTCCTTATTTTGCCTAAAAAAGACAAAGACAAGATAACTGGCATCATATTCATTCGAGAAGGTCTTCCTTCGGTTCCCGGTTTTTAGCTCTTGTAATTAGATTCCCTCATTTCTGAAATGTTACGTATGGATGTGGGAAGAAAGAAATCTTTCCTAAAGAGAACTATTATCCTTCTCCAAATCCACTTGAAAAAAAATTCAGTTAATATTGAGTCAGATGTTGAAATTCTATTCACAATAAAATAATGTCGAGGAAAAACAAGGGAAGTAAAATTCTCAGAAATTTGCTGACGAACCAAATATTATAGAACACACGAAAGTTTTTTAAGTTGAACATAAAAAAAAAAAACCTTCCTCAATGGAAAATAAAAGCTCTCCTATAAAGGAAACACCTACTCCGTTTATATGGATCTATTTTATCTTTTTCAGTATTTATTGAAATCTTTCTCTTTTTAATATTTGAAGAAAATACTTCTAAAAGATGTTCTTTTTAGGAAAAGCGAATTTATGTTACAAGTAAAGAAAAAAAAGTACTTTAATCCTCTTTTCCATTGTTTTAGTAAATAATTGTTCATAACTGAAAAGTTAATATTTCAATCGAAAATTTCGTTTTATGTAGTCATGATTGTCAAACTCGGCCACTGAATTCTCTGTTGCTGCCGCAGTGACGTCATAGGCTTCAGCCAATAGCAGCAGGTTTTACAGTGGAACTAACTTTGTATATTTCCCATTAACTTTTGAACCAGTGAACTCGGTAGCAATAAACCCAAGATTTTATTCAAAGTATTTTCTTGGTTCTTTTCGTATACGGTTTTAATCTTCTTTTCTCTATTTCCAAGAAAGCTTTTTTTTTTTCTGTTCATATGTTGAAAGTGTTATGAACAAAAAGTGTAATTCTTGTTAATTTGCTTGTAGAGGTTTGATTCCATTTCCAATGCACTTCGGCACATGTGGTAAAGCTCAACTGTTTATTATTTTATTTATAATTTTTTTACCTAAATATTTTATAATAGTAAAAGAAGAAAAAAAAACAAAAAACTGGAATTTATAAATAATAAGTCTCCATATATACAGGGTGTCCCCAAAAAAAGTACTCTTTAAATGATTATAACTCCGATATTTATTAAGATAAATTTAAGTTTTATAATTCAAATTAAAGCAGAGAAACGTAGAATTTTTTTGAATTAACTCAAGTGTTGGAACTGAAGGTCGTTCTGGTCCATGGTGTCCCCAAAACATGTCCCCGCCCTCACACCACTGGTATATTTTTTGTTTTTACGGGGACAGGTCAAAGATAAAGTTTCTGGCTCAAAAAGACAAACAAGTAATGAACTGAAAGCTATGAATTATTGAAACAGAATTCGCCCAAAATGCCAAATGAAATGAGCCCTGATATTCCGTTAGTTCGCATTAACAGCCGTGCCTGGACCAGAATAACCGTCATGTTCTAAGACTTGCGATAATTCAAAAAACTTCTACGTTTTTCTGCTTTAATTTGAATTATAAAACTGAAATTTATCTTAATAATCATCGAATTATAATCATTTAAAGAATGCTGGCTACTAAAAGTGCAACACAACGAAAGACAAGAGCTATCGAAGCCGTATTTATTTTACAGATAACTTATGGTACAAGGCTGAAATGATTACAATTACAGCTCTGTGCGATTTGCGGAACGTAACGAAATCAGTATCTCGTGTAGTCGATATTAACGTCTGCTTCACGGCCCGGCTTAGAGAGGATGAGACATTGGATGTGCTTTTGGGGAATGTCATGAGGGGAAAAATTCCCTGATGCTGCAGATTCCATATTGGCATCACTGTGGCCACGTTTCGTTCAACACGAGCACCAATTTCTCGGAATGATAATCCGTAGTGTTGATATGCCGCAATTCTCCGGCGATCGGAAACCTGATAATAGGACTGCCGTATTCTTGGACGAGGCAAACTGAAGCAGTCTGTGCCCAAGAACGGCGAGCAGACACAACTCCAATATTGCATGGTGGCTCTGTGTTCTCCTCTTTTTATACTGCTTCCAAGGGGCGTTACTGGCTCACAATAGATGCCTATGTGCTGCGCTGCTAATCATTTACGTGTGCTTCCATGATCTACGCATCATGCAAATTTCGGGTCAATCGAAAACGTCCTTCCTGATGTTGCACTTTGATTGGTCAGCAATATTTATATATTATTGGTAATTTACTTGATTCTACAATATAGTCCCGTTAGGAAAGTTCATTTCTCTGTGTTTTGAAATATATATATGTAAAAATAAATTAAAAAAATATCTATTAACTAAAGATAAGACATACATCCTCATCTTTAACATTGTAAATTAAATGTACTACAGGGTCTGGATTATGATCTTTATCCAGACAAGGATCTGCCCATTCCGAAATTTTCTTAGTCTTGTTTGATAAATTGTAACATATGTTTCAATAAAAATAAGTCTCTAAGGGTTAACAAGGTTTCTTTAAATATATAGAAAGTCATTGATGAAAAACAAAAGATTGAAAGGCATTTTAAAACTTATTTGACATTATTCATATGTTGATTCACAATCTTTATTTGTTTTGATTGTTAAATTTGTTTTTAATTATTAATTTCACATTGATTGTTAAATTTGATTTTTAATTGTTAATTTCACGTTGTAAGGTCTCGTTAAAGAGATTTTGTTATGATCTTGGTTTGTTAGGATTGAGAAAAAAGGTTTTTCTCCTTCCTTTATATTTATTTTTTCGTTATTTAAGTTTTTAAAAAAAAGATCTTGATAAAGTCTTTGCAATAAAAGACGAAATATCGAAGTTTCATTTGATGAAGTTTGGAGTTTGATTATTAGTTTTATAAGACATACATTTTTGGCCACGTGAATAAGGAATGGCATTACTAAAAACACTCCTAAAAATTATCATTAAGATATGATGACGATAAATAAACAAAATCAATTTTAATCCTATAAAGCGACAAAATTCTTGTAAATTTTATTTTGAAAAACGGACCTAAGGATTTTGATGAAATTGGGTAAATTACCGTTTTCAGGTGCGAGAAAGCGATTTAGCTAGGTCTCGACTTTGCGAAAACTCATTCAGGGGATTCAATAACCAGGTCATTCTCTCCAATGTTCTTACTTTATTTTGGTTTTATTTTATTTTTAATGCGTGTTCTCTGCATTTTTACTTGTAATGAAATAATAATTTTACTTAATTAGAACGTTGAGCTGTCCATTTCCCCGAAGAACGTGTCTCCAACCGAAGTAGCCGCGACTGCTTTGAAAACAAGAATAGGAGGTAGTCATTATAAGAAGAGAAAATAAGTTATATAAAGATACATAACTACTATTAATAACAACAATAATAAGTACTCTGTTAAAAATAAAAAGTAAATAATGATGCATTAAAATAACATTAGACAAATTTGAAGATGTTTCTAAACCACAGAATCTTAATTGGATTAATAACCTTTTCGTTGTGAAGAGCTATTTTAGAAAATCCAAACAATACTACATTGTTGACCCTCTGAGAAGGCGATTGAATTGTTATTAATGACTTTTTTTTTTTTATTCTCCTGTTAAAATAAAAATAAATATCATTACTTGTATTATTATTATTATTATCTAGTGCATCGCTATTTCGAAGTTTGATCTTTTTTAATCATTAATAAATTTTGAAAAATAAAAATAAATTTCTCAATTAAATGTTAATTCACAACAAAAAGCGAAATGGGTTTTACGGTTTATTATAGATTGATGATAAATATATATAAAAAGAGTGATTTTTGATGAATTATGCGTTTAACAAAATAAGGAAATGTTAGTGAATAATATTTTATAAAAATAAAAAAGAACAGATTGACTCGAAATCAACAGAAACCATAGAAATTTATTTGTTCACTAGAGAGAAAAATTTGCTCATTAAAATTTCACTGAGGGTTAGTTTAGCGTAAATAGAAAAAGGTCAGTGACATAAGAAAGGAGGAAATATTCCACAGCGAAATACCTAAAGATATTTCTAAGTGATTAATGTTTGATTGGAGGTTTATTCGTTTTGATCTAATACTGATTCAACGGAGAACACATACAATGATCTGCTTAACATGTGACATTGAGTGTTATTATACTACTTCATAAGAAAAACAGTGTTTCGGTCGTGATTAATTTTCTGAAAGACTTTTCCCCAAGTAAAGAAATGACATCCCTTTTTTTTTTTTTTCCCGGAAACGAGGATTAAAAATAGCAATAAATTCATTGGTTAGTTTATTAAGGAATTAGTTTTACAAAAACTCTTGTAGTTCATCAGAATTACTGTTGCTGCTACAAAAGACTCTCGATTAGTTTTATGATCATTTATTCAAATCCATTCAATAGAAGCCCCTGATGAAATCAATCATCTATTAATTAGTTGGATCGAAAAAAAAAAGGTACCAGAGTTAAAAAAAAAAATCTCCTAATTTTTTCAAGAATCTACGATTGGAATTTCTGAAATTACATAATCTTCATTCATGGTTTCTTTGCTGTAATAGCAAACTCCCGTTCGACCGACTTCCAATTCCTTTTCAATGTTCAGGTTTTGACGTCACTGAGTGATAGTAGCCACCGTGTAGCGCTAGATTCTAAACTGCCGATGAGAACCACGATCTGGACATGGAAGATTCTGTGAACCTCTTAAGAGAAGTAAAAGCGTTATTAGAGGTACTGAAATGGATTACTCGAATGAAAAATTAATTCTCAAATGTTAGTGTTGAATACCGGATCCTACTGACAATATCAGGGACTTGTATCTGATGAGAGGAGTTTCTCTAAGCTTACTAAAAAAACTATCATGAGTCAGGAGAGATTGAATGGCTTAGCTATTATTCTATTGAGAAAGAAAGAACCCCATGTCTTGAAAAACGGACATAATCTAAGACTTTGCAAGCAGGGATGGGATTTCAATCACTAGATATAGGACGAATCAATTGTTGATATCTTGAACGTGTACATTTTATCTTTAGAGATCTATTTGTAATTTAAAGTCTGCTTTCAAATGTTTTCTTAGACCAATACAATATGTGTATTTTTTTTTTTTATCGTCAGTTTTATTCTTCCCTTCTTATGACCCTTAGAATTCTAATTCCCCGGCCCCCCCAAAATAAAACAAATACAAAACAAAAGATATAGCTATTCTATATTTGAGTAACAGTATACATTTATTATAATAGAAGTCTTACTAAAAAATATTTAGTTTTAGAATCTGTCTGTAGGAGGTTTGTGGGGGATCAGGACATTATCATTGAAGGAAGGAAATCCCATAGGTTGCTTGAGCACCCGTACGGCCGGGCCTGTAGTGATTAATACGGTAATCATATGTAATTGTATTGTTTGAGTCATTTTGTGTTTAATTTCATATTAGTAATTTTACAATACACACACTATACACGTTTGTGGAAATGAAAACCTCCGTGTAGGAGACAGTTCGATTTCATTTTTTTTTTGTTTGTATTGTCAAAAAACCTGAGACAAACGAGTTACTTTTTAGTTAAACCAGCTATCAGAAAAAATCTATTATGTTTTCCTTATGAACTTTGAGTTTATAAAAGAGAAAGAAAATATTAATATTGATATATAATAATTTTTATATAGAGTTCCCTGAGATATGAATATTATTTCAAGGGTTCTGCAAAAGTAAAAAAAAAAGGTTGTGATTTGTTAGCATGGACGTCACAAATGAGTGCAGCAGGTAAAATCATTTACATTTGGATGAAACTCTTGATAATAAATTGTTAATTAAATTGGAATGCTGAACACGAGAGAGAGAGAGCACTTTTTATTACTAAAACTTTCCAATTGATTTCATTGATTCAACATGGCTACCCACCAAGTGATCTTCCAAGACCAATTTCTCTCCGTTAGTTTCTTCGTTACGAGTATTTTTTTTTATCAGACTGTCTTCTATATGTTTTTCAGTATTTCTTTTACTACTTGTGAATTTTGCTGATTTTGACCAATTTTAATTAACTTTAATAAAGAATGTAAATTTAGTTAATTTTTAAAATACCGTAACTAATAATTTTATTTCCAAAAATTTATTTTATCCATTAACTGTTTTGTCAGTTAGAAATAAAATATGTATCACTAAACTTTTATAAATGCTTTTTAATTTAAACGTAAATGTAACTACTTATTAAAATATTTACAATTTGCTTTTAATAAAATGAAGGATTGTCATTTTGAAATAATCATTAGATTTCCACAAAAATATTACCCTAACGTAATACAAAAAGCAACAAATCGTAAACAGCGAACCCCATCATGAAATCCGTGTGTTTTTCTTAAGTTCTACTAATAGTGATTGGCGCTCAAAATTAATTGATGTATTGAAGTCGTTGTAATTCCAATATAATTTCAAACACTTGAGTTTACTTAGTAGGCCTGTTTTGAACTAATCGGACAACTCGTGACCAGTAGACAGATGAACCGGAAGTGACAACACTTGAGTCGATCTTCTTCCCTCTGAGTAAAGACTTCGTAAATAGACGCCATCTTTAATCTATGGTAGGCCCCAATTTTGTCCAGTTACCACTGTTTTTCCCGAAGCAATCAGTAGCTATCGAAAACCTCAAATGGCCTGAACCGGAAGTCGGATTTATCCCAAACCCTGGAGGCCATGGGGAGTTCAAAAAAAAAAGCTTTTCATTCAACATTGTAATTTTCTAAATTTTTTTAATAAATTACAAATTAAACTTTGATACTTTTAAGAGACTATAGAATAATACTAAAAATAAACTTTTTGAAATACAAAAAAAAAAAAAAAAGAAAAATGGATTTCTTGAAGTCTTAAAAATGCTTTCAGATAAATTTTGTGATCTTCTCAAAAAAAAAAAAAAAACCTCGACAAACCTACTTGGCAAACGAAGTGACTCCACCTGGTGGCCATACAGTGAAATGCAACATAGGGATAAGACACCTATTTTTATATATGTAGATATTATAAGTTCTGCTTTTTCTTGAGTTCTTAAAAAGAAAATTGACTGAAAATACAGAGAAAGTTAACTTTCTTTGGTAGTTATGTACGAAATGTCACGTGTGGAATTAGAGTAAATTTCAAGTTTTTGGGAAGGAAAAAATTCGTTAATGCATATTAGGAATAAATGTGATGGAAAACCCCTGTTTTTTTTGGTAATTTTTAAGAAAATTAGAGATTTTCTTGGAACTCTTTCACAGGCGGCGAATGTGCACATTTTCAAGCCAAAAGCTTGTAGCGCCTTTCAGCAAAATTTTCCCAATGCCTCTAGCGCCCTTTTAGAAAAAAATTCGACCGCCATGTTCATTGTTTTATACGTGTGCTTCCGCAAAAGAGTCCCGCTTTAAATTCAAATTTTCTTAAAAACTACCAAACAAACCCGAGGTTTTTCATCACTTTTATTCCTACGATGTATTAACGAATCGTTTTCGTCCAAAAACAATTCAATTAGCCGTAATTCCACAGGTGACATTTCATTCATAACTACCCTTTCTTTGCTTAAAAGCATTTTAGATATCTGTTTTAATATTTATTATTTAATTAAAATGACAATGCTATTTCCAAATAAAAAAACCCAAAGCATTGTTATTTCCCACCATGCGATAGCAAGACCTAAAACGTAGAAATGACAATCATTATTTTTGTTACTAATTTATAAAATTCAGAATAAATACAATTGAATTATATTCTCATTATAAAGATTCAGAACGAAATAATAAAATGAATCAGATTGAAATTTTATTGCCTGCCTTAATTTTTGCGATTAATGAAAACAACAAATTCACAAGGAAAGATCATTAACATTAACATTTCTAAGAAACTAACTTCTTTGCTTTTTAAAAGAAAAGAAACAAAACAAATTGGAAAAATACTTTGCTAATAAACTTCGCTAATAAAATGTTTCAATGGTGTATTATTTATTGGTTGCCTATGTTAATCCTATTAATATTAATCTTGATAAAATAAGGAATTTACATTATCAGGAAATTTAATCTGAATTGGATGAACATAGCCTTAAATATGGGCATCGTATTGATAATGAAATTGAAATCTTATGTACTGAAAAAAATACTATATTAAGGAAAATTGTTGAAAGTTTAATAATAATGAGTTCTAAAGAAAGAAATATTAACAGAAATGACGGAGTAGATTTAGATGAAAGTTTTGTAAAATTAGCGAATAATTTGATAAATATATATAGAAAACAATCTAAAAGAAAAATAATTTTTAAAGAATTAACACAATCATTATCAGTTATGATGATCTGACCTTAGCACTTAGCTTTGTTATGAGAATAATAGAATTATGTAATATGATGCTTTTAATAGTTTTTAATTATTTAATTTGTGTTAACCCATTGTTATTAGTTTTAAAAAATGGATTACTTGAAAAAGGAAGGACGATGTTTTTTTCCTTCTGAAAATTTGTATTTATTTTACATAATATAACTTTATATAAATAAGAAGGTAAGAAGACTTTATTGTATGAATTATGAACACTAGAGAAAGACTGAGGACTGAATATGGAATAGAATCCATTCAGTCAATTAATTTAGAATTTTACTGTTTATATTATCTTCAGCTTAAATATACAAATCATAAGTGACAAAATTATTTGGCTTCGTGATGATAGTAATAATTATACAGTGCAACTTGGATAATTCAAGCGTCTTTAATTCGAATCGTGGTTAATTCGAAGATTTCTCTTAGTCCCTTGAATTTCTTATTAAATCAATGTTAAAAAATCGTGGATAATTCGAAGTTTTTTATAAAAAATTTCAAACCATAACGACTTTTCGGCGTTTCATCATTAAGAAATTCGACACGTGACAACTGAAATCCCCTTCCCGCCACTGTTTGACACGTGACGCTTCAGACATCATTCGAGCTTCCTGCTGTCAGTGTCACCATGTCTTTCAGTAAACCACGACTGTACAAGAATTTAACATTCGCTGAAAAGGTCGCAGTCATTCGCAAGGTGGAAAAGGGTGTGAAGAAGAAATGCCAAATCACCAACAAGTACGGGATAGTGCCGAATTTCGTCGGTACATTGAAGGACAAACCAACGTAAGTGAAGCTGTTTTCCGTTCACTAAATATGCTTGATGATTTTGCTAACTTTAAGCGACTGAATTCTACAAAACAATCAGACATTGCACAATTTTTTGAAAAACTATAATTTTCTGTATTGAATGTAATATGTACTGTAGCTTACGTAATATAAATCTTATTTTGTTTACATACATATAGTGTTTAAGTCTTTCATACCATGATCTTTCTGAATAAATATTTACTTATTGACAGAATAATCTTTTCAAGCATTCCGTGGACCTGAAATTAAAGTTAAAAGATGTAACTTGTTTTGGATAACTCGAAGTTTTGGATAATTCGAAGTTTTGTAGTGGTCCCTTCAGCTTTGAATTATCCAAGTTGCACTGTACAATAAAAGCACTTTATTTCTGTTTTCATTTTGAGTACGAAGATATATATCCAGTATAGTTTCACAATTTTGAACACATGTTGCCAATATCACCGCAATTACAATGGGTAGAATAGCTGTACTGCAGTGTTTTTTTGTCTTTATTTTTCTTTTGAGAATTTATGACAACCGAAACTTTTTATTACCATTGGGTAGTTTTGTTAGACTCGGAAACAGTGGAATTAAGACGAATTTTCGTTTTTCCGGTACCCAAAAGTTTCCGAAGTACATAGTAGATATATGTAGTCAATAGAACACTGTTTTGTAGTTTTTAAAAAAATTCGAGTTGAAACTCTTTCGTGGGCAGCGGATGTGGACATTTGAAGGCAAGAACTTGTAGCGAGCAAGAAACCTACCTGGCAGGAAATTTGTAAGATCCCTTCTACGGTGTTTTGCGAGGAGATTTAAGATAGAAGGTTGGCGCCGCCGCGAAAACGATTTCTATTGGCTACCTCAATGACGTCATCTGGATTGCAGAGCAATTTAGTGGTTGAACATCTTATAACTCAGATTAAAAGTTTTGAATTACCCAGTATTTAAATTTTTTCCCGATTAAAAATTTTGAAGTATTTAAATTTTTTCCCGATTGCAATATTATTTTTTTATCATTCACTTACGATAATCTATATTACTAAAATCTTTTATTTCTCTGTCTGTCTGTCTGTGTGTCTGTCCGGCGCAGTTTTCTGTGAGAATGAAAAATAGAAAGAATTTTTACAATGAAACATCCGCGACAGGAATCGAACCTGCAACCTTCCGATCCGAAGTCAGACATCTTATCCATTAGCCCATGGGAACTACAACTCTCTTCATAATGCTTTTTTGACTTATCTGTCAAAACTGAACTGACTTTGACTGAAAAGTAACAATTGTAATTAAAAAGAAAGTCAAAAAAGAAAGAAGCAGTACTTCATTAGGTAGCATACTAAGAAATCACTATTTGTAACTTAAAAACCACTGAAAAGTATGGAATGAAAAAAAGTCAAGAAATAAAAGAAGCAGTATTTCCATTAGGTAGAATACTGAAAAATCACTATTTGTAACTCAAAACTACTGAAAAGTATCACTTGGAATAAAAAAGGAGAGTCAAGAAAGAAAGAAGCAGTATTTCTATTAAGCAGAATACTGAAAAATCACTATTTATAACTCAAAAACCATGATTATTTGTAACTCAAGAACCTCTCAAAAGTATCAATTGGAAAAAAAAAGAGAGTCAAGAAAGAAAGAAGCACTATTTCTATAGGTAGATTACCAAAAAATCACTATTTGTAACTCATAAAGCTAGAATCACATCAAAGTCAAAAAAACTCATGATAAATATGCGGCCCATCAATCAAGATGAACGAGAGTTTCGATAACATCAATCGAATGATAAGTCTAAGAATACAAGGAGAGACTACAGAGCATACAATACAAGTGCGAATAAAATTAACACTTCTGATAATCCACCACACGAACATCTCTATCTGCCCGAGTATCTGAACGCATTGAATCTCAGCGGTATTCCTCAACATCGTTTGTCATTGAAGATTGGATCTCCAATAATATTGTTGCGAAACATCAATCCTAAGTTTGCATACTGCAATGGAACTCAACTTAAATGCCGTTCATTCGATAATGATCTCATAGAAGCTGAAATTATAACAGGAACTCACAAAGGAGATTTTGTTTTCATCCATTGGATGTCTATGAAACCAAACGATAATCTACTTCTATTCATTTTCACAAGAGAGCAATTTCTGATCAGGCCTTCTTACACGATGTTTATCAATAAAGCTCAAGGACAGACTCTATTAAAATTTCCATCTATTTGGAGAACGTTGTCTTCACTCACGCACAACTTTATGCCTTTGAGTCACAAGTCGTCAGAATTTGGTTATCTTCACTCGAAAGAATAGTCACAATCAATTCGTTGCCAAGAATTTCGTATACAAGCTACGATCTTCATTCATCATCTATATTAACAAACATCCATCTAAACTATCTCTTCTCTCAAATATCTATATCAATCAATTTGCACACGGGTAATGGTTGTAATTAAGAAAAGAGATTCAAGAAAGAAAGAAGCACTATTTCTATAAGATAGAATACTGAAAAATCACTATTTGTAACTTAAAAACCAACGTTCTTTGTAACTCAAAAACCACTGAAAAGTATATCTATTTTACTAAAAGCTTTTATTTCTCTGTCTGTCTGGTGCAATTGTTGTAATTTGTGAAAATAGAAATAATTTCTACAAATTCACTACAGTAATCGAACATGCAACCATCTGCTCCGAAGTTAGACGTCTTAGCCATTAAACCACGAGGACTACATTTTAATCTCCGCAGTCGTGGATTGACAGAATATAAACATCTGAAATTAAATTAAAAAAAAAAAACTTTTGAAAAATTTTAGTTCAAGTTTACTTGATGTAATTTCTGTGTGTGTGTTTTTTTAATAAATAAAAATTTGTTTTCCGTTACATATACGGAGGCTTCCAGAGCGAAGCGACGGGTAGCCGACTAGTTTAGAAAACAACTGGAAAAAATAATAAGATTTAATGAATTTTAATTTTTTTTTATTTCTAATGGTAACACAAATTTACTTTCCTTAAAAAAAAAATCTTTTTAAGGAAATTTTGTAAAAAAATATTTACAAAGATTTCCTTAAAAAAAAAAAATTGCGATGAAACTTTGGTGAATTGTTGTGCGCACGCGAAGGTTTCTGAATTAGTAGAACAATTTTACAATATCTGGTGAGCGAGGCGTTTCAACAAATGAGTGTATTTCTGGTTTCAACGTTTGCAGTTTCCGGTGCGACTCGCATTTGCAATAACCATCAGCAAAGCACAGGAACAATCACTACAAGTGTGTGGACTAAATTTGGAAAATCCATGCTTAATACATGGACAGCTGTATGTGGCCTGCTCACGCATCGGAAAACCTTCTGATGAGTGGCATTGCAATGCATGCCAGATACAGCTAGTTAATTGATAAATAATAAGTGAATAAATTTTGATGCAAATAATATTTTACATGTATGTATTTGGTTTTAAATATCTTACAATTGCCTTTATTATTATTATTATTATCATCTGTTCTGTAATGATTTTAGAAGAAAAAAGGAAATGTTAGTTTTGTAATTCAAAGATTTGCTAAAATAATTTTATTATTATAAATCATACAGGTAAAGTTAGGAGGGAGAATGACATATACAGTATGGCCGAAAAGAAACGACACTGAGCAATTTGAGCACATGAAAGGTGGCACTGCGAGATGAACACTTAGCGATTGTTGTATTTGGATCAGGAAAGATTGTGGATATGAGATTAATCAGTGTTGCTGTGAAAATGGTATTAACTACCGAAAAGGAAGTATTTATTGTGGAGCACTATTTTCGATCATACAGAACAGGCTGTGGCAGTGGACCTAGCCTGCTACACGCTACTATGGAATTTCGGGAGTATTTTAACTGTCGAGCACCCACAAACAAGGTTATGCTATCCGCCATCGAAAAATTCCATTGAACCGGAGTGTACTCGCACAGTGGAAGACCGGCTGTTCCGTAACTGTAACAATGAATGAAAATCACGGTTGACTTTTTGAGCAAGTGTTGCAGTCGCCACAATGACATCCCAACGAATGGCAATTAAATTGGTTAAAACCATTAGTGGGTTCTCTTACAAGATACAGACCGGCCAACCATTGAAACCTGTCGAGAAAGAAGCAAGAGTCGGGTACTGTGCTTCGATGTTAGCAATGGTGTATGATGATCCCCAATTTTTGGCTAATGTTTGGTGTTCTGACGAGTGCCATGTTCATCTGAAGGGATATATCAATAAACAATCTGATTTCTTGGTTTCACCCGACCAGACATCGTTATTGAAATGCCACTTCACTGTGAACGGTTCATTGTCGCTTGTTTTGGGCCTTACTGTAGATTCTTAGCACAATATTTTTAAATTAAACTTAAAGCAAAATATTTGCATATCTATATTATTTTTAGAACACAAATGATGAAAGTAAGAGAAAAACTTATTGGCATAGGAAAGACAATTATAATGTTATTTACTTAATTCTGTAAGATTCGAATTTTCATTTTCAAAGTAATGCACTCTTTGACAAAAACAAAAATCGAAGTACCATGAAGGAAGAATGAAACTTTGTAGATGCACAATGAGAGGGGATCTGCTATCCTAAGAAATGGTTTCCTACACCAGAAGTAATGGTTATGTGCCTCTTACCAATACTGCCAGGTTTTGAGCACTGTCCATTCCTTCTCCATAAAGCATTGCGATGGTCATCGGTTGTAAAGCAGAAGTAGGACTCATCACTTAACACGATAAGAAACCATTTGATAGTATATCATGTCTCTGCTCACTCTGTAAATGAACAAGCTTGGCATGATCTGCCATAAGACAACATCACTTTGTTTCACTTCTTGCTATGCCCATATCAGCATGCATAGCAGCTAGAAGCTGTTCAACATAATACTGATGATATAACAATGTTGCTGTTATTGTTCAATAAAATCCGTGTTTTCACTGTGAAATTTGAATCAATTCTCTTCATCTAAATGGCACCTACAAAGTTTGATTGAAATTGGGCACTTTCTTTCATGGTGCTTCTATTTTTTTGGCCCTACTTTTTAATGTACAAGAGAATGTACATTATTTTTCTGCATGCTATTCTCATTTTTGACTTTTTATTTATTATTTTTCTCAATTGTCGTTTTTACTTTCTTTTTTTTTTTATAAAATCATATAAAAATGTTTACATAAATTCAAGCTATTCAAGCTATTTTTTTCATTGCTATCTAATTCCTGAAATTAGATAAATTGGGTAATTTATTAAGATACTAGCAATAATAGCCGTCCTTTAGTGAGGTTACAAAAAAGAGTATCCTGATCTGGATGACAAAAAAATTGTAATTGTGTGATCACTTTAAAAATTTTCGAGTTGGTAAAAAAAAAAAAATCATGTGATAATTATAAATTAATGTTATAATCCTATTTTGTAACTCAATAAGCCCTACATATCAAATTAATATCAAGATTGAAGAATATAAGACTTCTCACCCTTTTCCACACACTCATATCTCTTTCTGATTTAAAACCCCGTAAAGTACCATTGAATGAAGTTTTGCCCCCGGTTGACACTCCATAGGATGGGAATTTCGTAAATTTATCGCTGATGCAAATGTTTTAGATTTTGACAAAGAACACTCATGTGAATTTCGTGTTTCCAACTGAAGTAGTTTTGGAGAATCAAATACCTTCAAGAAACATTGCCCCCATCTGCCCGTTTATATTTGGTCTTTCGTCTTTTTTTATTTGTTCTATTGTAATTCTTATAAATTTATTTTATAAAATATATAATTCAATTAGACATAAAAATGAAGTTTTTCTTAGTTTGCAGCATCTACTCAGAGGGGGGGGGGGACAGTTAGCCCATTTAGATTTAATTAAAATGAAATGTTTTGCAGAGCATCACCCATCCTGTTTCTTTTATTAATTTGGAATAAGGTTCTAGACCTACTTTCATCACAATATAGCAAGCCTACTTAGTGTAGATAAAAAAAGTTTACAAAAAATTCCAAAGCTTGAGATTTTTAAAAGTATGAATGTAGCAATGTTAGAAAATAGATGATTTTGGGTATTTTGATGGAGGAATGTTTTCATTTGAAGACAAATGTGTGTTTTACCATATAATCTGAGAAAAGATCGGTATTTTATTCCTAGCAACATTTATAGAATCCTAAAGAAGGATTCTGAAAAAGTTTCATTAAATGGAAAAGAGAGAAAAAACAAAAACACACCAGAAGAATATGTCGATTACAGACTATTAAGGGAGTTGTCCAATCAATTGCAGAGGAAATTTTTATGCCATGCTCCTGTGAAGACCAAAACACAGTTAATATCTTTAAATGTAACATATAATCTGTAATATTATAATTATAATCTACATTTTATAATGTTCTCTTTTTATGATCTTTTATTTCAAATTTTCCTTTAAACATGTTTTCAGTTATTCTGATTAAAAAATAAAAATGATTTAAATCATTGGGAAGCCATGAAATAACTTTAAGGAAGATGGAAGCAAAAACATCTCTTTGATTGTCAGTTAACAGCTGAAATTTTAAATTTTCATGTAAAAAGCTTGCTAATATGTTTTTCACTTTCTCTGTACTGTAGTAATGGGAAATCAATGAAGTGATGACATCCAATACAAAATATTTTTTCCTAATACATCTAATCGTTTTAGTTGTTGAACCTTGTATATAAAACTAATGTCATATCATACTAAATGTCCCTGTCCTGATTTTAAAGGAAATTCCTGTAATTTGCTAAATCTAGATAAAACTAAAATCTGTAGTTTTATGTAGATTTGATTTGACAACTAACATTCAGACTTTTTCCTTAATTTATTGTGTTGTCCATTTGTGGTCATTGGAAAAAAAATAGCAGCAGGGAGTTAATTTTTCACTGTTGAATTTATTTTCTTTTGTTAATTTTTGTGTTTTATTCAGTTGAATCTAGTATTTCTATAAAGCAGGTGAGTAACAAATATTGCTATTTAACCCTCACTTACACGGCATATGTGGCGGAACAATTTTACACGGGTGGTGCACTGAGTGCGCCACCTCGTTTTTTAGCAATCAATATTAAAAAAACTGTTATTCATCAAACTTTTTCCTTCTAAATGTTATTGTTTGGATTCAGTAATAATTAAATAAGCATGCATTCATAAAAAATTTATTACAAAACCACTTGAAAATTTTTTAAAACTGAAAAATGCGTTTTTGTTTTCTAAACAGATATCTTGCATGAAACTACGTAAATAATGTTCAATACTTTTTCTATGGATGTAATAAAGATCTAAAAGATACGTAACAAAGTAGTCAAACATTTAAAAAAATGTTTTTAACAGTTTTTGTTATATAGATATTTTTTATGACAAATTCACTCTCACCTTGCTCTGTAGCATTTTGTTCTTCCGAAGTAACTTCTTTCCCCATATCAGGTCCATAATCACATTCTGAATCAGAAACATGGTCACTATGCTAGGAAGGAGGGTAGGTGGTGGGCCATCCCCCTCCTCTGTTGCTAAGTGTTTTTTTTTTTACTTTATTGTATGCCGTGCGTTTGAGGGTTAATAAACAGTCTCATTTCTTTTGAATACTTAACAGAAAATTATCAGTTATTATAAAAGTTTACAAATTGGTTTCAAACCAAGAGTAGTTGTTGAAAATGGATTCCAGTAATCTTCCTATAATACAAAATATAGGATGGTTTAATTTTTGGTTTTCATGCTTAAAATAATGGAAATCAACTTAAAACAACTTTAAGACTAAAAAGCATTGTTAAAATAAAAGAAAACCTATAAAGGAATAAAAATAATTACACAAAATATTCTTTCAAATTTTCTATTTACGACAGATGTTACGGAAATTCTTGACTTTAGATTATTATTAGGTTTGAGAATAATTGTTTACTTTCAGTTGGATTAAGATTTTGAATTTACTAATAAGAATATTAGATGTGGTTTAACTGCTCTAATGACATTAACCCAAATATCTTTGTCTAATTCTTTGGTATTTCATAATAACATGATTATACATGAAAAATTGGAAAGTTTAAAACAATCATTCCAGCCCAGGTCTTTAGTCCGTTTCTAGCGGTCCCACGAAAACAAATTATTTGCTATAGAAATTTGCAAATCTGGAAGTAGAGTAAAAAGAAATTTCTTTCCATCTTTAAATCTTTCTTTCTTTCCGATTGAAGTTTTGAGTTGTAACAAAAACTGAAATGACATTGATGGGGGAAATCTACAGGTTAAGTAATTTGAATAAATTATGAATCCTTTGAATTCAGCATTTATGATTAGCAAAAGATTCTTTGTATTACATGAAAAAGTCAGCATTGGTCCATCATTCTTAAATATATGGTTTTAATTTCTTATGTAGTTTGATTATCTAATTCACAAATTTTTATATTTTTATTCACAAAATATTGTGCTATATTTAAACTACACGTGTTAACATTTTCCACAAGATTCTGTCTTCGTTAAAATCTTGTTCAATCTTTGCCACATTTAATATATTTGTCTCCATTCTACATATCACTTTCTCATAGTTTTTTGTTTGCTTGTCTAAAGATATGTTGATGATTTCTTTTTTATTCAATGATAATTAAAAGGACAAATGAAGACATAACTACAAGTGGCAGAGGTTAAGATTTCTGGTGTTGATTCCTTATCATGCAGAAAAAAAAAATAAAAAATATGACATTGAGATAATGGGAATTTGACAAGAATTTTGACTCAAATAAACAATATATCACCCTAGGCAACAGGAAAGGTATTCTGAGAGGTCGTAGTATTCGTCATTTTAGGGTAAAAAATTTTGTGAACAGGTGTCCTATTCCAAATAGTTTCCAAGATAAACTATTAGAACGTACAGTAATTTGAATTAGGCAGGTATTTTTCCATTTCTCCCACCATAATGAGCATGTGAGATGGTACAAAGCATCAATTCACCGTTTTGGCTATTGATAATGACGTATTCAAAACTCTGTATGTCTTTACAAATGACGAATAGGCTATGTATGTTTACAGCTTCCCAGTGCTTATCTTTCTTCTTTCATCTGTCAACAAAATGTGATGGAATTATGAAAACATTTTTGACTTTCTATTATACATCTGTGTTTCACTAGTACAGTGAATATTAAGAAAGCTGCTTTTGCCTACAGTTTATACA
Organism: Thereuonema tuberculata; assembly: GCA_023159025.1. NCBI lineage: Eukaryota > Metazoa > Arthropoda > Chilopoda > Scutigeromorpha > Scutigeridae > Thereuonema > Thereuonema tuberculata. The sequence goes on along the minus strand of JAFIDM010000003.1, from coordinate 401,535 downwards.
AACTAAACTTTCATCAGGTTAACAATGCATTGCATCTAGAATTTTTCAATGGTCACTTACTAATTGTCAGTTGGTTCTATTAATATTCACTGATGACATTATTTCACTTGTTAGGAAATCAACAACACATGTAACTCTCATTGATGGTATCACGGAAATCCATATGGTACAACTTCATTGTCAATGTATGGTGCGATACGATCTATGACATTTTGATTGATTCAGTTAATTTAGAAGAGTGTATGACAAGACAAAATTACCTAGAATTTCTGTAAAATTTTTACCAGGACAACTAGAGGATATTTCTTTGGCTACTTGGATTGCTATATACTTTTAGCATGATGGAGCCCCTTCTCATTAAACTTACTTTTGATGCAGCATCTCAATGATACTGTCCTTAATTGATTGATCAGCTGTAGTATACCATTAACTGGCCAACATAAATCCCCAGACCTAACCCCATTATGTTTTTGTTCATGGGGTTAGATAAAAAGGGAAGTATGTAGAAGAAGAATGGCTGTACGAGACAAAGTGCTGAACCATGTAATGAATGTTACTTGCCCACATTAAGGAATGTCAGATGAACACCAAGCCATATTCTCACAGAATCATTGATGTTGACTTTGAAATTTTTGAAAATTTATTATATGCTGTAACAAATTTGTCAGTGTATATATGGACGAATTAAAACCACTGTATAGAACCATCTGATTAATTTATCAAAGAAATACGAAAATAATATGAAATAGGTAGTTTCTTTAATTCAATAAAATTTCTTAAATCTGAAAGTTAGTTTGATTTTTTTTTTCTTTGCACAAAACTTGAAGGAATATTTCCTAAACATTGTGAACTAAATTCATGTGAGTTGTTTTCTCTATCCATGTATTATGCAAACATTAAAATAGAAGATTTGTGTTTTGAAAGTACTTTTGTAGATAAGTATGCAATATAGGTTAATGTTACAAATTCTTTATTATCATGAAATTTATTAGCATTGAAAGCTTGCAAAGGGAAACTTTTTTTTTTTTTTTTTTTTTTAAGAGCAATCTTTTTAATTTGAGTAACTGCTGGTCTTCTCTTTCCTAAATAGAAAAAAAACTATAAGGTGGGTTCGATCCCGGCCTTGGTGGAGGGTTGGGGATATTTTGATTCTCCATTCTCCTCCAAACAGGTCCTAGGGTCTAGCCAGTCTTCTGTTGAATGGATACCGGGTTTGTTTCCCAAAGGTTGAAGGCAAGCGGGCTGACCACCTGACCTCAACTTAGTCCTGTTGGTAATGAAACGCCAACAGCCTTACCTTCCGTGACCCCAAGGGCCTCATAGGCCTGTAGAGGGACATTCAGGCAAAGTAATTAAAGTTTATTTATATTTTTGTTTTCCCAAAGTGAAATAGTAATTTGTAATAATAAGCGTATTATATCCATAGCATGTTAAATAATTAACTGCATGTTACTGAAACCTGTTTTGTTTTCTGACCACATTCAGGAAACATTGAAAACAAAGCCGTCTATTGCTTTAAATCATTACGTGATTTACTGTTTAAAACAGTAAAATGAAAACATACATTTTGTCTCCTACAAAATTTGTGAAAATTAACGTGATGCTTTGCACTGATGATATTTACCCTAATTTCTGCTTATCTGCAGTGGCAATAACATGTTAGAATACTTTGTTTCTGCTTTTTTATTTTTATTTTGTTTTATTTTTCAAGCTTGAATTTGATTTATGTCTTTGTAATTGAAAGGACATTTGTTGACTTAAGTTTATTTGGACTGTTTTACTTTAGAGAAAGAGTTAATATAAGCTTTAAAGCCTCAGTGTAAAGAAGCAGTAGGAACACATAATGAACCATTTATCCCATTCCTTCTCTTTCCTTTTTTTTGGGCTAATTACATACATTTTCATAGGGTATAGAAACGTAAACGACGAAAAACAGTCTTTGAAATTAATATTAAGTCTTTTTAGCATAAAATTACTGTAATTTATTGCTTTAAGATTTTTTTTTTTTGATCAAAATAATAAATTTGTGTTTTTTCTTTTAAGGATGTCCTGAAACACATTCATCCTGTTGTCATGGAAACAAACAATTCGCAGGATTTTGAAGATTATTTTAATGAATGTCTGATTATTGATGAAAGCAAATACACAGATGATGATGATACTCTCAGCAGCAAACAAACAGAAGGTAACAACCTTTTCCGTTGCTATTTTTAACAAATCATTGCCTAAACCTCAACTTTACAATTTGCTTAAATGTGAAGTTTCACAATATTCCAATTACAAAGTTGAATGTGGTAAAATAAATAGTTTTTATGATGATGACAAACGGGCACTAATGTTACAAACTTCATCCCAATATTTAGTGCAGCTGTTAAATGGTATTTATGAGTTTACTCTTAAGGAAAAATCTTATAATGCAGAAAAAGAAAGAATCCAAAAAATCTAAAACTACTTCAGTGGTTGAAAACAAGACTTCGGTTGAGACTCAAACAAAAGACGTAACTCAAACTTTTAATGTTTTTTATTTTTACTGGTAGATGAATGTGAGCTTCCTATTGCTGTGTTAGAAATTGGGGAGGTTCAGGAGTCTCCTTAGGTAACTCCTTTAGAAACACCTCAAAGCAAGTCTTCCCTGAAACAGCATTGCTGTGAAGGCATCTTAATGTTCAAAATAGCCGTAATTCAGAATCCAATTTGACTCAATAAAGTAAAAAACAAAACAAGCTGTTGACTTACCATCTATAGACTAAACTTTCTTTTGAAAAGGTTTATAGTAACATTCAAACTGTTGTAATGAAGCGGTTCTGCTTCATTTCATTTTTTTTTTTTATTTTATTATTTTTTTTTTTTTTTTATTCCTCTTTGAGCCTTCTGTACGTTGATTTATTGTTTCTCTAATTTAAAGTTTTGTTTTCCTTAATATCTTGGCTGTAGCGCTTTTCCCAGGTTTTAGTATCACCAAGTGTCGCTGCTATCCGGCGAAGAAAAAAAAAAAGGTTAATTGTTGTCAGGAGACATAGCAACCGTTGTTGGTGACGGAGAGACTTTTTTCTTCCGATTGCGATATCCATGGCAAGCGGTCATTGCTTCCAGGTGTTAAGTTCTTTTGGGTGAGCGATGGTTCACCAATTACTAAGGCGAATTTAGGAGAAGTATGCCAAAGCCGGCATATAAGTGTAAATTCATCGAATTCATAGCAACGATTACCCGCGATAACACGATATTTTCACGACGATAAGACAACAACAAGTGTTATCGTATTCTTGTTCGGAACGACGCCATATTGAAATCTGTTCCCTTCCAGTATATCCAACCAGGTACCTAGGGGATTCAGTCAGCCGACTTCAATTGACCCGGCGAGTAGCTCAATCATTGTACAAGACAAGTCTGTGAGTATACTTTACGATTTCTTGTGAAGACTATTCATTCAACTAGACATCGAAGTGAACGGAGGCTTGGAACTCATGCTAATCTTGGATAGTTTATCTTCTTCGACTGCCTAGGCTGCTTCAGAGTTTATTAGCTACGACTATTGACTAGAGATAAATAAAAGAAAATCTCATGTGCGCTGTTAATTATGAACTTTATTAAATTTTTGTAATTAGCTGAACTGAGTACGACCAGTATGATTTGTATTAATGTCATGTTAATGTTAAAGAAGCTAGTATTGATGCCAGAGGTTATGTCTAAATATTAACTTTATCTGGTATATGCAATTTATTCCTTTTAACAGCCAACAGTTGTTTTGTAACTTCTAGTAAGAAAATAATTCCCTAGAGGATCTCTTGTAATTAAGGCTTATTTTAACAAGCATATTTTACAATCATTTGTCAATAGATTGTACATTGTCTTTTATTTTACGTATTTAACCTTTAGGAATTAGTAGGTAATTTTTCCCCTGATGATCATCAGAAGGGAGGTTTTTTTTCCCTTTTTTTTTTGTAATCTCAGTGGCAATCCTGGGATCTGAGTTTTAGTGTAGCCTCTCGTTCAAAGAATCGAACGAGTTTATTTTTGTATTTTTTTTTTTTTTTTTTTTTTTGG
>JAFIDM010000003.1:370481-388361 GCA_023159025.1 Thereuonema tuberculata | reverse complement strand
ATTCACTCACTTAATTTCTAGTGATTTCACTATTATAATAATTTCTTTTTCACTGATATGAGAGAAGAAAAAAAATATTCACAAGGCACTTAAATAGCTCCTTAATTTTAGTTTCCACTTATGACTTTTGAAGCACAATAAAAATAATAATAATATTTACTTTAGAGTATCTCACCTAAATGATATTTAATCGATGCACATAATTTCTCTTAAACAAATAATAAACTTGATTCTCACTTTGAATCGAATAAATAATAATATTCACTAATATGATTTCAAAATTCCTTTACTTAGGAAAATTTGTACCTGGAGCACTAATTTTTAATTTTAATTTCTTCTCCTTAGAAATTAATTTTATCACTGTTGCACTAAAATAATTTCAATTCCTTTACTTAAGGAATTTCATTCCTGTAGCACTAATCCTCTTCTCATAGTATAATTGACAATATTTCAATCCCGTTGTCTTCTAATATCTTCTAACACGAAATAATAAATATGAATAATTTTCTTACAGTTTGTTGATTGTTTTCTAATGATGACTTCTTATTCAATAAGGAATCTTAACTTGCATTCATTGCTGATTCAAACTTCCCTCGCATGGAATGGTTTAACCTCCGACTTCTTCTTGTAGATGTTGTGGATTAATGTTTCACTTTTCGTCTCGTCAGGGGAATTATGCCTTTTTATTTTGCTGTTTCTTCCTTGCTTCAGTTTGATAACTTCTATCTCCCACATAATTTGACTCTGTTCTCTGAAGCTTATATCTCATAGCCTTCTACTTCCACACCCCTTTCAATCTTCATTCGATGAATCGCTTCAAATTTCCCGGTCTTCACATGTTTTCTAGTTGCCTCTCGCAGTTGCCAACCGCCGTGTTTGACTTGCTTCATTGTTCATCATATACTCCAGGATATCACCCTATGTCTTACCATTGACACTCTCAAATACTCTCTCTTCCAAACAAGGCACTCGCTTGTTCTTAAATACTTCATATGATGTAATATTTAAAATATTAATTTATTATTTCCTTTTTTACAAATTTACTATTTAAATAATGTTTGAAGCATTAAAAATAATTCCTCTAATTTTAAATATAAAATTATCCACAATATCCTTAAGGAATAATCACCATGGAAAAAAAAAAAAACCCAAACATGTTCCCATATCTAATACTTCTATTCCTTAAGTTAGAGACAGTTTGTTTAGATCACTTTTTTTTTTCCACACATAGATCCACAGTTTTTAAGAAGATGCTTTGAAGGGAATTGGAGCAAAGAAGATCTGTGTGTGAAAGTAACGAGTGGTTATAATTAAAGTTTCTCACTCCTGCGCGGTCTGGAGACCGCTTTATTGTACGGATAGTAATGCAATTTTGTATATAAGCTATGTAGTGCATGGGGAAGAGAATTTCAACGAAAAACAAATTACTTGAAACAGTTGCCACCAGGTGAAAAAGTGGCGCTGTATGAAATGTGCAATGTGTCTGTGAACGACCAATCGGCAGAAATCACCATGCCATTGGGTAAGAAAGAACATGCGCTCCTGGTGAAGCTCCTGGTGAAATAAAAGCAGAATGAACAGTGTCTATTATTGTGTATAATCCCATTGCTATCTAGGACCTCTTGCCATCTTTCTGGTAGGAGATGAATCCCATGGCAGTAAAATTCCGGCGGTTTCCAGTCAAAAAAGTCTTGGATGGCAGTTTTCACAGCATCAAGATCATCAAAGATTTTCTGACTGAAGGAATTGTTCAACGAACGAAATAGGTGATAGTCAGTTGGTGCCAAGTCAGGAGAATAGGGAGAGTGGGGTAAAACCTCCCAACCAAAGCCCAGTAACTTTTGTCGAGTGATGACAGCAGCATGTGGCCTGGTGTAATCGTGATGAAGGATAACATTGCGACGATTGATGAGACCTGATCGCTTTGCTACCAAATTTGAATGCAGCCTGTCTAACTGTAGACAGTAGAAAGCAGCATTGATGGTTTGGTTGAGTGGCAGGACCTCCCAGTGAATTATTCTCTGCACATCCCACCACACTCAATAACACCTTCTTGGGATGAAGTTCAGCTTTCGAAGTCGATGCAGGTGGATCAAAAGTGTGACACAGTCCTACGACGCTTTAGGTTAGGGTACATAACCCACTTCTCATCTTCTGTCACAATTCGTGTCAAGAATGGGTCATTTTTGTACCGGGAAAGCAAGGAAACACAGGTGGCGATTCAGTGGTCATCCCGTTGCTTAGCTGTCAGGTTATGTGGAACCCAACGATCCAACTTTCTCGTAAAATCCAACTTAACCAGCCATCTCTCGACCGTTGTCCGGTGTACGTTGAAGGTCTCCGCTAATTCTTGCACGGTTGGGTTCGGGCTGTTCCTTATGGCTTGGTCAATATCGTCCTCTCCAACGTGTGATGGCCGTCCACTCCTAGCCTGATCTTGGCAGCTTCTGTCTCCTTCCCTAAATTTACGAAACCATCGACGACATGTGCTTTCATCTATTGCATCCTCCCCATAAACTTGACAAACATTGCGACATGCTGCGGCTGCCGTACTCTTTTTATCGAAGTCGTATAACAAACAATGTCTTATATGCTCCTTCTCGCGTTCCATGTTACACCCTCTGATATTTTTTTTGAGATGATTAACTTTGTGAGACACGATGCATTTATATGTGAGGCATCCACACGTTTGATTGGCAGACGATTTGCGTCATGTGTGAGGGCAATTCCATTGCAAATTTTCATATCCAAAAACGGGTAGAACTTTTGCACTGACCCAATATAAGGCCTTACACTCACATTTCAAACAAAACAAGATAAGGTAGCATGAACACCAAATGACGAGGTAACAAGAATGAAGCCAAAACAGAATGAAGACACAGAGTGTCGAAGCAATCAATGTATCAAAGTTGCTTTGTCTCGCGAGTTGCAATCACAAAGCAGCATAATAAGTGGACATTGGAGGAGGAAAGACTATATTTGGCCGGAAAAGATGAGCATTAGTTTCGAGTAAATATGGTATTTTGTCCTGATGCTGTTGAATCTGCATAAATTGACCGTATTTATGACTATGTTGATAATTGCTGTGTTATGTACAATTTTTTGCATGGACACTGTCACGGTAAAAGAGTAATTATAATTAACTAATTTATTGCGTGAGCAAGTTAAATGAAAAATAAAAAAAATGTTGATTGAAAAACCACACTTCCTCTGCCAGCAATTTGTCACGGAATGGTAATATAAAGGAAAAATAACAAAAACAAAGCTACTGAATTTTGTCGCACTAAACAAGATAAAAAAAAGGATAAAACAATGGTAATAAAAAAATTAATAACAATGGAAAAATAAATAATTGGATGCTTCTGATAGGCTGGGCCCTGAGAGTTCTACCAAAGCATTAAATAAGCTAAATAGGCAAGATTAGATAAAAATGAAAGCACAGAAAAGGTAAGTAAAAATAAAAAGAATTATCTCACTGTCATGTTGTCTTTAAACTATTCTTGATACAATTAAAACAACAATAAACAAGAATTGACTACAAATGGTAAACAAATTCTCTTAAGATAAGATAGATTGATAATAATTTCAAATTAAATTAAGCACCAGAAGAATAACAATCGAATCTGAACGGTTTCCTTTTCTTGAATTAAGAGTTCTTAGGGAAGACGGGTAAATAGTCTTAAATTTAACCTGAACGTATTAAATATAAAAAAAATTTGAAACTTTCTCTTGAATTAGAAGTTTTTAGTGATAATGATGAGAGATAGTCTAGTTTCCACTTGCAAAAATTGACACTAAAAGCTATTTACAGTTTATCTGATGTAAAATTGTGACATAGGATTCACAATTAACAGATTTTACAAATTAACAGAATTTACTAAAAATGATACAAAATACATCGTCTTCTTATCAACGCTATATTTCGCAGTTTTATTTCTTTTAACTGCTTCATCAGGCCTTCTTATATACATAGAAAAAACTCTTCATAAAATATAATAAAAGAAACTGGTAATAATATAGGAAAACTCTTGAGAATATATACAACTTATGTACTGTTAACAACATTGTTTATAATAATTGCAAAGCTTTTTTTCACAGTTGATTTGCTTATAAAACTTTCATGTTATTGAAAATATTTTTACAATAGATTTCGCTTACAAACTATTTTCATTATTGAAATTATTGAAATTTTTCCAAGTTTTTACAATTGACTTTTAAATTTATCTAATAGTGTTTGGCTAATTTCTACTCCTTTTTGTTTGTTAAAACATTTAAAACTATTTATAATGCATGCCTCTAAGATCAACCTGGTTTCTTTGTTGTAAATATTTTTATACATTATCTGTACAATCGGATCAGGGTTATGATTTAACTTTATACAGTGATAGACCCAATCGGAAACTTCTGGGTTGCCATTGCGGAAAGCACTTACGTGTTCCTTTACCTGCTCACCTAATTTCCTCCCTGTGTTTCCAAAATAGACCCCATCACAGGTCCTACACTTTAGTTTAGTTAAAAGAAATAAAACTGCGAAATACATTGTTGATAAGAAGAGGATGTATTTTGTATCATTTTTAGTAATTACTTGCATATTATGTTTGAATATTAGAGCATCAATTAACAGAATTGTAATTGTCTTTCGTCGTTCTGAAACTTGCTTGATCTTTTGTGGGTGCTTGATGCTTCCTTTTATGGGACGGTGTTCTTTGGTCAGCATGTCGAAGTGGCTTTCTTCCTCCATCCTGGGTGTTCGGGAATCATAAGGAAGCCTAGTACTATCCAGCACAGAGTCAACAACTCTTTCACTATGCAGCTATGTTCAGATAAAATCACAAAAGAAAAGCTTCCTTTTCTTTTCAATGAATGGCACTTAAAGAAGTAAATGAAGTATCCTTATTTCCTCTTAAACATTGTCAACAAATCTACAAATAATTTGCACTGATGAACTTGCTCCTCCACAGTCTGAATTCGATTTCTCGTCTTACATCATCTCCACCTTTTCCAATAACATATTTTCACTCCAACTCTGACTGAACTCTGATTTTTACTCTTAACTTCACATCAATTACTTGATGATCAGAATCAAAAAAAAATATATCACATCAGAATAAAAAAATATATATGTAATAATGTGATTAAATTATAAAATGGCTGACAATATACTACAAATGACATAAACACATTACAAAATTAAACCAATACTAATGACAGAGACAAAAATAGAGAAAACTTAAAAGAAAAAATAAAGGGAATAAGGCATTGACAAAATAAGGATTCACACAGGAGCGTAAATGACAAAGGGAGAAAAAGAAATACAAAATTACATTGATTAATGATTGTAACAAAGGTTTGAGAAGAAAAAAAAATACCAGAAAATGAAAAAGCTAAAAAATCAAAAACTGGCAGACATCTAACTCCAAAATGTGGGTTGAGAGAGGGAAACGTGTAGAAAAATGTGAACCAAAAATAAAGCGACAGCACCATTTTTTTTTTACTCCGTTTGGCGGAAACAACAGAAATTGCTGAAAGTTTGATATTACGACAGTGTAAATACAGGGGAAAAAATATAATAATAGGAAAATTGAAGGGACTGAGAAAAAAATGTTGTAAATGTTAGGAAAACATTATTTGTGGGAATGTAAAAGCGGGGTTCATCTGTAATTACAAAAAAAAAAAAAAATGTGATTTTTGTGTCACAGCTTTTTTTTTGTAATTATCTTCTTAATATATTTTTATATGTGCATTATTTATTATTATTAAATTTCTTTTAACATTATTTTAATTTGCTTTTTGTGCATTATAATTTTCAAGAGAGTGGAATCATTTGTACTTTGTTATTCTTCTATTTAGTTCCGTGATGCCAAAAAAGGAACCAAGTTTCGTTCAGATTTTTCGGGCGCAGCAACCTACTGAACAATCCAGGGACCACTTTTCAAACCACCATCCAAATAATCCAAATTATTATGTAAGAAGCCATAGCGGAGTCATGGATATGCAGATCTTGCGTTCTCATAAACATGGATATGATTTTACATCCACAGGAACACTGGATTATAATTCAGGTATGTTGATGTTATTTTTAAGAGAAACCCTGAAACAGTTGATTTAATTTTTATTATAATTTTGCTGTAATCCTCAATTCCAATAAGAAAATTTCTATATTTGATGAAGAAAAATCATAGGAAATACTTTCAAATACTCCTGTATCATAACTTCAAATTACACAAGAAATAATACTTCAAAAAACTCATACCCGATATTTCATCCTAATTTAACATTAGGACTTACTCATGGTTTTAAATACAAATGAAAAGAAGAAAAATGATTCTAAATTTAACAAAATAAAATATTCAACAACTGAAAAACATCAAAACTGTGTAAACAAACTCAAACCTTTGTTAAAAAACAAATAAAGTTAAATAATAATAACAATAAAAACGAAATAACTATGTGTAATAAATTGAAATCGGAAAGATAATATCATTGATCGTAAACCTTTTATAAGTCTCTAATATCTTTTACTTCTATTACTATAATTCCTCTACTTTAATTTTACTATAATTTCTTTTATATCAATTTCACAATTTCTTTACTTTAATTTCTTTCATTATAATTTCTTTACTTTAATTTCACAATTTCTTTTATTCTTTTATTTTCCATTAATGATTTTCTAAAAATCCCTAACGATATCCCACTTACCTTTAGGGATTTATCTCTATTAAAACAACAACAACTATTTATCAGGCAGGATTCTAATATAAATCTTTTACTTTCGTCTTGAATATCAAATGCTATGTTCACAATAGGGTCCGGATTGTGTCCATATGTGAGACAGTGGTTTGCCCACTCTGAAATATTTTTGTTGTTTCCCTTATACGCTCGTATGTGTTCTTCTAATCGTTCCTTCATTGCCCTGCCCGTGCTCCCTATATACCCTGACAATCTCTGCATTGCAAAACATAAACCACCCCCATCCTATGTAAAGGTTTTTCATATCTTCCACATTTCTTAAACAAACTATTACTTTTGAAATACATTATGTTTACTTCATTCTCTTTGCAAACATTTTTAACACAGCTATTAACATTGGTCCCTATAGGTAATTTTATACATTTTCTATACTTTATAATGTCTTTGTTCTTCTGGAAATTCCTCTTCCTGAAAAATTCTTTAAATGTCTTTAGAATAAATTCCTCAGGATACTCATTCATAATCAATCTATTTTTAAGATTCTGAATCTTCCTGTGCCAAAGTTTTTTATCCTCTGTGTAACACGTTATCCTTCTTAGGAATTTATTCTAAAGACATCATTTTTATTCTAAAAACAATGGTTTGATGTTATTATTATTTAACTTTATTTGTTTTTTAACAAAGGTTTGAGTTTGTTTACACAGTTTTCATGTTTTTCAGTTGTTGAATATTTTATTTTGTTAAATTTAGAATCATTTTTCTTCTTTTCATTTGTATTTAAAACCATGAGTAAGTCCTAATGTTAAATTAGGATGAAATATCGGGTATGAGTTTTTGAAGTAAAGTATTATTTCTTGTGTAATTCATAGGAAATACTATTACATAATTAGTAAAGCTTCATTAATATAGGATTCAATGTTTTTTTTTTATCCCTGAATCACAGATTATACAATTAAGTGGTTTGGGGATAGAAAACCATTGAATCCTGTATATTAAGCTTTAAGTAAAAAAGAAATGTCAAAGAAAATGGGCGGAAACTTTTTTTGTAAAAAATGAAATGTGCTACGGTTCATGTAAAAGCATATTATGAATGATTTAAGGAATGAAAACAACTTATATTATGAATTTTGGCACAGTATTATATATTGGTGTTTGAACTTTTTGTAATTTTATGTAATAAAATGTCACTCAGCTTTTTACTTGGGGAGCAATTAGCTTTAATTTGGAGGTGTTCGATCAATACCTGGAGATTTAGTTCATGGATTTACCACCATTTTTAAATAAAAGTCAGAAAGTCAAAGACAAAGAAATAAATCCTATTTCATAAAAGAGGAATCGGGGTGGAGGTGTAAGTTAGGAAATGAGAATTATTTTGAGGCTTGTTTTGTCAATTGAACAAATTTAAAAGTGAAGAAAGAAATTGCATGATTATCTTAAATCTTAAATTTATTTCCTTAAAGGAAACTTTACCACCAGATATATTTAAAAAATAATAAATTAGGAAACAGATGGCATTTATGCTGTTTTTATGATTTATTTTTTAGATTAGTTCAGCGATTATCAATCTGTGGGGCGCGCCCCCCCTAGGGGGGCATGATAAAACTAAAAGGGGGGGCGCGAGTATATCGAGAAAAAATCGTATTAAAAAACTAGGTTTGGAGGGGTTTTTTTTGGTTGAACAGATTCAATTTATTTGCGTCCTCCTTTTCAGTTTAGAAAAAAAATTATTGGGGGGGGGGGCGATGAGAATTGTGATTGAAAATTAGGTCGCAAGTACTAAAAGGTTGAGAAACACTGGATTAGTTAATTCTTGTTAAGCCGTTGTTATAGTATATTTTAACTGCTCTTACTGAACTTGTAAATGAAGTGACTAGGTGAGTTCTAAGATAAACTAAGTCAGCCTGGTTCTGTTTATTTGATAAATCCTATATATTTATGTATACACATATACTCTGTTTACAAAAGGTCATGATTGACTAATTTGACTATAAGCAACAAAATAGCTGAATTTCAAACTAAAGTTAAATTTAGAACTTTTAAAATTGTAGAACTTAAATGCTACAAGTCAATACAGGCTTGGTATAGGCTGTGGCACTATCAAGGAAATTATACTAAAGCATGTCATTTAATAGAAATATTATGAAAGCCTACAACATGGTTCTTATTGAAAGACTAGTAACAGAAGCATTTGTACTATTTGAAACATCATCAAGAATTGTGATCTAAGATTAATGAAGGGAAAAGACAACTAGGTACTATTATTAATATTGACTTAAGGAAAGGATCAATTGCAAAATCACTTAAAGGCTGTTTTACATTTACCATTTCACATGCCATAACGCAGGCAATGTCAGGGTAGATTGCGAGGAAAATGGAAGCATTTAGTGTACAGTTTTACACTTACCATATCGCCTTCCATCACACGGAAAATTTACACTTCTCAATTGTCATCATGCCTACGGTTTATTTACGAAAAAAATAGCATTGATTTATATAAAAATCATTTTGTCAATGCATCGAATAGATGAAAGAATGTTTTTAATTAATTAAAATAGGAAATATTCATGTTTTTTTTCATCGTTTTGTCTTTCTTTGTTATCAGTTTCGATACATAATTCAGTCTCGTTAAATCTCGATCAACGACGATATGTTTTCGAGATTTCAATCGCTCGTCGATTCAAATTTTCAAGCCGAAATTCTGTAATGATTTTGATTACTAATGTAGCGTTTTCTGAAAGCATCCATGAAAACATAAGAAAAAGATGACCTCCGATCGTGAAAATCATTTTTGTAATCGGTAATTTCGAATAAATAGATACAAATCGATTGGACTTGAAGTTCTACAATTCATTACCAGGAGCGCTAGTGTCGATGAGATGGCGAGCCATCTCTTCGAAATTAGAGCAGGTTCCAAGTGAGGCAATGTCCTCGCCATTTCTCATTTTGAGGTGATTGTGACCATTATGGCAAGCATATGGCATGTGAAATGGTAAGTGTAAAACTGTGCTGGACTTTCACTAAAACAAAAGACTTAGAATATTTGAAAGATATAAGGTGAGAAGAGAGAGAATTAAAAATAATAGTTAAATTTATAGAAAGAATCTAACAGTTTGAATTATAAAATTGCCAAAACTCAGATGGCAAGGATTTACAGCTAGAATGGAAGCTAATCTTGAGTAAATTTTTAGGCAGTTGTAAAACGAGTTGGTAAACATAAACTAAGATTTTGTTAAATGACATTAAATCAAAGGCTGATGGGTGGAGACAAGACTACGTACAAGCGAATATGAGACCAAGGGCTATTAATCCTAAGAAGATGAAAAGATTAATTAAAAGTATTTTAACTGCGTCAAGTTGTTTTTTTTTAAATACGTGGACAAATTCTTTTATCATTGTAGTTTATCTGTAGAAATTAATTATCTTTTTGTTAGAAAAATTTTAGATGCGTGACTTCTAGAAAGATATTTATGATTACTTTGTTTTCAGGCATTGAAATCTTGGATTATCAGAGTAAGGGATCTCTCAGTCCTAGTAAATGTCATTTTGTGGCAACACCTTCTGTCCTTTGTGAAACCGATATTTCTCTGGATATTCAGGAGGATGATCATCATCAGGTAACAGAAATTCTGTTGTTACTATTTTCAAAGCTGTTGAAGGAATTGTTTCTGTTCATTTCAAATTTTTAATTTTTTTTTTTTTTTTTAGGATACTGATTGGGGTTTTGAAAAAAGATGTGCAATTGTGGAATCAGAAGAGGATTTACCTGTAAGCAGTTTAATATTTTCAATGACATTATTTTTAAAGAAACATTTGAGTTGGTTTTTCTAAGCATTACAATGGAATCCCATTGAAACAAAAGTATTTACGTTATTATTTTCTTCCTTTTTATAGGATTTTTTGCAAGTAGCAGAAAAAATAGGAATTACCCACATAACTGATTTGGGAAGTGAGGACGTGAAGAAAGTTCAAATGCTGTCTTTAATTGAATTAACAGCTCTTTTTGATTCGTATGGTATTCAGTACAGTCCTCGTAAAAGTCCTAAGAAAAAGAAGAAAGAATCTGGTAAGTGATTAATTTTAGTGTGAAAGTAAAAAAATAAAATATTTTTCTATTCAAATTATAGAAGAATAAGTATGAAACAGTTTTATTATTATTCATTTATATCTTACATTTTGTTTTCCAAATATGGAAAAAAAAATTGTATGTTCAAAATTTAATTTTACTTTGTTAGGGTGTATTGATGAAACAAAGGAAATCAAATGAATATAGCCAACTTAATTGATAAAAGGTGAAAGCAGTTAAGAAGATATTTAAGAATGCCGTAATCGAAAACATCGCAATGAGATGCTTGATATTGTATCGAGGAGATGCATAATAATGCCATAACTTTCTCTTATTAGTATAAGATATTATTGCCATATCTGCAACAAAGCACAGGACCCTGAATTCTTCAAGAGTTATCATTGTAGATTAGGATTCTATTAGTGAAGGATTGGTTGAAAGTTTAAAGTCTCAAGGCATCACGCCTAAAAATTGCCACTTTTATCTAATTCACCAACTGCACATTGGAAATATTATAAGACTCTAAACTGTGACTTTTCACTCTATAAATATGCAAAAACAAACACTTCCTCAGCAGTCTTTCAGTCTCTACACCATGAACTACTTAGATTTTACCATTTTTTATACAGAAGGATCCGAAGGAGTCTTATGTTGGTGTAGCCTTTTATACTGAGAACTTATAATGTAATGCAATCCATCTTCCTTATGGAGCGTCAGTATTCACTGCTAGGACATCAAACTCGATAACCAATATTTCGTCTTTTAGTTTTCAAAGACTTTCTCAAGGTCTTCTTTTTACATAAATAAATAAATAAGAAGAAGCGGTTTGTATAAGATACCTCGGAACATGTGCATGTGACGAATATGAATTTTATAAATGCATTTATATTTACTTTAGTGTGTTTGGTCCCCTTTTTTAATTTTAATTTTAATAAATAGCATAAAAAGAAAAGAGAAAATCTCTTTTCTCATACAAAATAAATACAACAGAGCAACTATATTAAACGAACAAGATAACATGTAACAATTAATTAACCTCTGAGCCATAACCAAAATAATAAAAAACACAAAACAAGGATTCGTAATCTATATATATAAAAATGAATATATCTTTCTTTCTTTCTTTGTCCCTTATACACTCCTAGGCCCTTTGTCCTATCTGGACCAAACTTTGCAGAATTACTCTTTAGGACCCTGCAAAAAAAGATAGGCTACCTTAGAACCTAGACCCCCCCCCCCCTCAAGGGGTTGAAAAGGGGTAAAATCCTTGAAATACCCAATATCCATCTGGTGGTGAAAATGAGAACTACACAAATATTGTGTGAAGTGAAAAATTCGCTCTCCTATAGGAGACAGGGACACCACACTTGGGTGGGAGGAAGGCAACACAAGGGCCTAAGTGTCCCATCCCCGATTGACACCGGGACCTTATATTTAGGGCCCCTTCTCGGGCCCCCCAAGGCAATTGCATAAAGGGAAAATTCGCTCTCCTATGGGGGGCAGGGACACCACACTTGGGTGGGGGGAAGGCGACACAAGGGCCTAAGTGTCCCATCCCTGATCGACACCGGGACCTTATATTTACGACCCCTTCTCACCGAGCCCTTTCTTTCTTTGAGTGGCATTGCAACGCATGCCGTGTATAGCTAGTAATACATAAAACAAATAACAAACAGGCTTACACTAACTTTAATAATTTGTTCAATCTTTTGTCATGTTTTAGAAATTTCCTGAATATCCCTAAAGAAATTTCATTGACTTTTAGCAATCTATCTTTGTTCATGCATAATCAGCAATTGATAATGATTCTAAAATCAAACTTACAGACTCATCTTGAGTTTCATAAATAATGTCAATTAGCCAAAGACCAGTTCTTCGCTTGGGATACAAAAAACAAATGTTCTAATGTGGATGATAAAGAAATTGCAATTGTGAGATCACTTGGAACTTTCCCGGTTGGTACAAACAAAACAAAATACAACAAAACCTCAAAAGATCTGATCTCATTACAAATCTATATCTATCTGGAAAACCTCGTAGAAGTATCTTTGAACCATGTTTGCCCATCCATTCACCACCCTCCCAGTGTACACCCCTAATTTGAATTTTGTAATGTCATAACCCTATCACTTCAAACCTTTCCTATTTGTAAAAAATCATCTGATCATTATAAATCTATATCTTAACCCGAAAACCCTGTCGCTATTATGCACAACAATATTTTAGTTCCAGTTGTTGCACAACACTATTTGTATAGTTCTTATTGTTGCCACAATAGAACGCTATTGTGCAGAAGAATAGTTTATCTCTAAGTGTTGCGTAACAATATTTGTGTAGTTCTCATTGTCACGATAACAACTACTAAAACCTAACAATAGTAACGGAAGCAAACTTCTAGCTTTATAACTTAAAGCAAGGGTTTTTATCCTATCCCATGGGAATTTCGAAAAATCCTGAAAAAGGGTTTTAGTGATTATAATTACCTAATTACATGCCAAATTTGAAGTCTATACTAATTATAGTTACAGAAATAATTACGGAAATAAGAAAACTTTCAAGCGAAAATAAATCCTCCTTATTCCCGAACCCGTGGGAATTTCGCAAAATCTGACCTTATTCCTTGTCTACACCATAAAGGGAACCTCTGTAAAATTTCAGCTTTCTAGGACAGGGCTATGATCAGTGAGTGAGTGAGTCAGGTCTTGTCTTTTTATATAGTTAGATAATGGGATCCATATCATGGTTTAAACGGAGACAATTGTCTGCCCATTCTGAAACACCTTTTCTTTGATTTCTAAACGCCCTCGTATGCTCTTGTAGATGCTCCTTCAAAGCCCTACCCGTACTTCCTATGTAACTTTCTTGGCAAACCCTGCATTTCAACAAATATACCACTCCCATTTTATGTAATTTCTCTCCTTCCAATCTGTCTTTTCTAAATAATTCATTACCTTTGTAATGCACCATCTTGATATTGTTTTCTTTACACACTTCTTTTATGCTTTCATTTAATTGAATTCCAATTGTAAACTTAAAAATTTATAATCTTTATTCTCTTCTTTCTTTTTATTCATAAATCTATGCTTCTTTTTGAAAAATTTTGACAGTAGCCTACAAGTAGTCGCCGACTCTAGGTTACTGTGCTTTTCCACCATGTTTTCGGTTTTAAATGACTGACCCTCATAATTCAATTCTGAACGTTAAAAATGTGTCAGAATCTAAATAATATTTGATATTTGTATTTGAAAGTTGACTGTTATAGGAGTCTGTTAAATAAATCCAATAACTTTCAATACACTTCCTTTTTAAGTCATTGATGCATTCTTTTGTATTTTGGTCTCATTTAAAAGAGGGAAGTGATTGAAAGAAACGGAATATGGGGTATCTGTGTGAAAGGTTTTTGCAAGTGTATTTATGCTGATAGATATGCTTTTTTTAGGAGTTGGCTGCTCTCGCTAATATAAAAACAATTGTATCTTTACACTTTGTAATGTAAATTGTGCCTTTTGTTTCAAAGCGATCATGATCTTGCTTGGGAAATTTGTTTGGATTTATGTGGGGTTTTTTGTAAGTACAGTGGACCCCCGATATAACGTGCATGTCGGGCGGGAAACAACAACCGCGTTATACCGAGCGGCGTGGTGGCAACACAATAAATTTACTCAGAACAATTTGAGCTGTATACTGAGACATCCCATCAACTATATGCATATTATGTATTTTTTAATAAAAAAAAAAAAAAAATTACGGGATTTATTAAGTGTTTTATTAAAATTCACATAACATATTTATACATCTTAATAAGTAACATATATTTATTATTTTATTTACGTACATAAGGTACGCTTGAAAATATGTAAAAACAAAAACTATCTATAACTTGACTAAAATCTATGTATGCGAAATCATTTCAATTACAAAGCATCACTTAAAAAAGTGAGTAATTTTTGTTTGTTTGCTTTTTGATAACTTCTGTATCATTTCCCTATTGAAAGATTCTAATTGCAACAATCTGACATTTTTAATATTTTCTTTTGATTCAGCCCATTTTATAACAGTTTCCATGGCTGTTATTGCTTCTTTGGTTGTTGGCAATATATCAGCTATCCCACTGGCACTTTCATCATCATCTTCTATTTCTTCTTGACAAACTTCGTCACCGCAAATGGATTCGATAATCATTTCATCAGTCATATTCTGACAACGCCATATGAACCTGTATAAAATGCGATACTCACTAACACCGCACGGACCTGTATAAGCTTATCACGAACATCGCCCGCGCTATAACAGAGTGCGCGGTATAGCGAGCAGCGCTATAACGAGGGTCCACTGTAATTGAAGTCTGTGTTTTTCAAATCAGATTTTAATCTTTTATCTATACTTTAGATATGAAATGCAGAGGAAACAATTATTGAGGGATTTACAAGTTTTGTTTACACTTGCAAAACCTTTCACACAGATACCTCACATTCCGACTTTTTAAGACTTTTTAAGACTTTTAAAGACTTTTTATCTTTAGAAATGGTTTGCAAAAGATACAATCATATCACTTAACATTCGCTTAAGTTTTTGTAATATAGAGTAGTTGTTATATTATTTAATGATTTTTTTTTTTGCTTTCAGAAAATGCTGTGTTTGGTGTACGTTTACCTGTATTGTTGGCATTGGATCAGAAGATCTATCCAGATTGTAAGGTTCCACTTTTATTTCAGAAGGTAAGTCATTAAAAATACAAAATGACAAACATTTATTATTCAGACACAGGCCACCTTAATTGTTATCTGGATTTACTGTAATATTGGATCTGCTGTGGGAAATAGTTTCACAATTATTATATTATGTCAGATTTGATTTAATACCTGAAAATCACATTTTTCTAGAATGTATTTATATTTTTATTTGAGTAATGCATATATGTTATTGAGGCATATATGCATATGTTTATATACACTAGTGTGCAAAACTTAAGCAACAATGTCACGTTTCAGCATATAGCCATGAAATTGGAGAAAAGGTTGTTTTGCATTCCGTACAATAAAATGCCAATGCAGTAGAAAGGTGATGCATATGCAAATATCAGGAGCATGACATCAGTGGTAGCGTGAGGGCACGCAAAACACCTGGAGGCTGTATATGCAATGCAAGACAACTTCAAATGAAGGAGGAGAAATGAAAGGAAAATTTCCAGACATTCGCTGCAACTGAAAGTGTGAGCATATGTGTAATATGGCTACATGACACCGCCTTTACACATGGTAGAATGATCAGCAAGCTTGAGGAGGAGCGTAGTTTGACAAGTGTTGCCCAAGATTTTGAAATTGACAAAAGTGTTGTGTCATGAGTGTGGAAAACCACACTTCCGAAGGTCAGGTCAAGCTGTAAGAAAGGTTGGTAGTGGTCGGCCAAGGAAAACAACGACAAATGATGACAGATATATCGTCTTGCAGGCGAAAAGAGACCGAAACCAGACAGCGGGCAACATTGCTCAACAGCAGCCGGACAACAGGTGTCCCGATTTACTGTGGTCAGACACTTCTTCAAGGTGGCCTATTCGCCTGCCATCTTAACCCTGCATACCCTTGACAACAGTCCATCGGCGGCACCATTTTGTTTAATTTTGTTTAGAATTTATTGACATTCATTTAATCTTATCATCCAGATTTTGGTACTTGTCAACCCATCTTTTGATCCAAGTGACATCCTGGAACAGCTGTTTCACGCTCTTTGTTGATCATCAGCCAGGAGCAGTCACCAGTAAGCAATGAGGTTTCAGTACTGAGGCTAATAGGAATAATTGTCAGAATAGCAGTGGTGCCTCCAAACTGAAAATAAACAAAAATAACAAATAAACAACGACTGCTCCTGGCCAAAGATCGCCAAAGAGAGTGAAACAGCTGTTCCAGGATGTCACTTGGTAAACAATGTGGTTCACCCATTGTTGATTATTAATAATTACATGCGCAGATTGACCTTTTTATACATTAAAAAAATTTATTAAGGCCTGCGGACTGCTGGCACATGAATTTTCTCACTAATATTTCATTTATTCTTTATTGTTTATTTTAACTTTAGAGGCCCCACTGCAATTACACAATTATTCCAATTAGCCTCAGTATTGAGACCTCATTGTTTACTGATGACCGTTCCTGGCTGATGATCACCAAAGAGCGTGAAACAGCTCTTCCAGGATGTCACTTGGAAAATAATTTGGTCTCTCCCATTTATAGCAAGACAAATTCTTGATTTCCCATCACAACACATTACAGACACAAGAGCTGAAACCTACAGAGTAATTTGATGAAAAACAATCAACCCAATCCATCTTTAAACCTACACAATCTTGTTCCCTTGCCTATTATCCTCTTTCTGTCTTAGTCCTCTGAAGATGGAATTCGCTAAGAACCTCCTAACTATTAGGATGTTGTCATTCTACAATTTCTGTACCAATAATTTCTGTTTTATTAACACTCTTAACATTACAAAAATAGCCATAATACATTCATGTTTGTGAAAAATGCAAACGAATTGAAACTTACAGGAAATGTAAAGCAGGGTATTATATATAAATGATTAAAATTTGCGAATGATTGCACATGTCTAGACTCAGCAGAACCCTCTGAACTGTCATGTAAGAGCATATAAGTTGAGGACTGTTGTGGATCCGGACAAATAGATTTTCATTGCCAGTGAACTGTACAAGTGTCTACTGAAGTCGGTATGTGTCATCGACATCAAAGGGCGCCTTATAAGGAAGCTGCGGAGTTTCAATGGGCCGAAAGATCAGCTTGTGTGAAGCAGGTTTTTCATACCGCGAAATTGCTGCTCGTATGGGGTATAATGCCACGAGAGCGATATGAGTGTGGAAGCAGTGGACTGACGAGAACAGGATGAGTTGAAAATCTGGAACCATGTGACAAAACCATGGGATGATAGACACCTCATCCGTATGGCAGTGATGGACTGTTCAGTTTTTTCTCGAGTGTTAGCACAACATTGGAACACTGCAATAGGTCTGACATTGTCTGGTTCCATGGTTTGATGGTGTCTTCTGTGCAGAGGATTGCATGCATCCATTCTTTTGTGGAGGATTCCCTTAAGCCTAAACCATTGACCGACACCTCAGT
>JAFIDM010000003.1:359632-370471 GCA_023159025.1 Thereuonema tuberculata | reverse complement strand
TCCCTTAAGCCTAAACCATTGACCGACACCTCAGTCTACAATGGGCTCACGAACACACCCACTGACGTGCAGATTGGCACCATGTCATGTTTTCCGACAAGTCCCACTTCACCTTGGATTACAATGATGGCCCACACGCATTAGACAATATCAAGGTGAGCACCATCTTCCAGACTTCACTGTCCAATGTTATACTGCACAAATGATAGGCGTAATGGTTTGGGGAGCAATTGGGTATCATAGGCATCTCGGCTGCTACGAATTGTGGGCACTCAACAGCCACCGCTACATCAGGGAAGTTGCAGAGGCTGAAGTCATACCCTTCCATCATCACACTCCTGGAGCCATATTCCAACAAGACAATGCCCGACCACGTGTGGCCAGAAATGTCCAGGCCGTCTTCAAAGCAAAGCAGATACCCCTTCTTCCCTAGCCTGCATATCACCTATTTGCCCAATATATCACCTATTGAACATGTCTGGGATACAGTCACTTGACAACTAGCCTGTCATTATCATCCAGCAGTCTGGTAGTCGATACCCTAGGAACACATCCAAGGCCTGTTTGATTCTATGCCACGGTGTACAGCAACTCTTTATTGCAGCTCGTGGAGGTTTTACACCTTACTGATTTTTTGCAAGTACTGTTGTTGCATTGCTCTGAAACTTTAATCGTTTAATTTTTATCACTATTAGTAATGTGTGTAATAAATTTCTTTCCATTCTGATGATTCCTTCATGGTGTTGCAATTTTAACAAACATGAGTGTATTAAAGGAAGTTATTTCCACTGAGAGGGAGCAATTTTATTTTTACATTGTACTTATAATATAAATGTGTTTATTATTAATTTTTTCATAGTAAAGCGTTTTCTGATTATTATTTTTTTACTTCAAAAATTATTTCTTTGGCTATTATTGAATCTGTTTGGGGTGAAGATAAGTTATTTCACAGTGCATGAATTGTTTCTTAAAATATATAAATTTTGCCAAGTATTTCTTGATGATTTTCTTTTTAAATAGATTCTTGGCTATTTGGAGCACCATGCTTTGGATGAAGAAGGGATTCTTCGTGTTCCAGGAGTGGTGGCCAAGATTCAGTGGTTGAGACAAGAAATTGAAGCTAATTTCTATACATCACCTGGTAATGTCGATAGAGCACTGAGGTCATGCTCTGTCAATGACGTAGCAGCATTAGTTAAGCAATTTCTAAGAGAATTACCTGTCCCTCTTCTCACCAATGAGTATATGGAAGCATTTTTCCAAGTGGACCGTAAGTTGCCATAATTCAATTTCTGGTAAAGTATTAATTAACTTATTAGTTACAGCAGTGAAACACTAGACTCTTAGTTACTTTACTACTAAAATAGCTAAAGAATTCCATAACAGGCTGTACTAGGCCCAAGGGTCGTGGGGGGGGGGTTGTGTTCTAAGACAATCGGTGCTAATTTGAGGTCAGCATGGAGTGTGTTTTAATTTATAGGAAAGAAATCTTGGACCCATTTTACACATAACGTTGGGTGAATCCTGTGATCAGTCTGGAGGAGAAAGAAACTGACCACCATCTTGTATCAAATCTGACTGCTTCAGTTCACTGTAAAATGCATTACTAATAAAGCTCACACTTGTTTACTAAATAGGATTTTCACTATAAATGCAGTCCATTACATTTACTAACGTTGTGCCATTGATAGAATGATTCCATCTAGAAAGAAAAAAATGAACGGTTAAACTGCTTCTCTCTGAGCCATGGCCAAACACACAACTTCATTTTTTTCTGACTCAACTCAATTTCAGAACTTTAGAGAAACCGTGGATGTCAATTAGAAGATTGCCTTTAGCTAATGTTTAAGAAATCATAAGTCAGGCAAGGATGTCAAAATCCTCACAAATTTTCTTTTCATTTTGGATGAAATTAAATAATAAACACATATCATGTTCCATTTATACATATAAAGATATTACGTTGTCATTCCTGGAATGATTTCCAGGACTGAATTTTCATCGAAGACGCGTTTCATCAGTTCATGAAAAAGTTTATTAACCCTAATTTAACCTAATGAGGAAAAGACAGTTTCCATTATTGCGAAACAGTTTAACATTCAACAATTAAGCAGTAAACTGTTAATATTATATAACCAGCATTGTTATTCTTGCAGTTACTGATAAAAATCAGACAGAAGATATAAAATATTTGAACTCTTTATATGTAATATGGAATCGCATGAAAATGCTAAAACTTAGGAAATATCATGAGGTAGAATTGTTTGATGAAGTTAAGAATGAAGGAGGATATTGACTAATGAACCATGTTATGGTGTATTATGCGTAATCTTCAGGCTTTATATTCCACAACAGAACTTCTGCTCAAAGAAACAAACAACAAAAAGGATAAAATGGACCATAAAATGAACATTTATCAGGAAAATAATTTCAAAGTGCAATGGCTCCTGGTCAGAGCCAAACGCTTTACAATGAATTTTGACAGCAAAAGCCAAATTTAATCTGAAACATTTGTAGATAGATAGAATGTCATAATAAAGAAGGAGTAACTTTTAAATGTTGAAATTGAGAACATCTGCTTCAAAATAGAATGAATTCTTTACAATTCCAAAGTACTATAAGAAATTGTATCCAGAACATCTGTAGATCAAATTATTTTCTGATAATTTTGATTATTTTCTGATTATTTCACATCAAGAAAAAAGGGAAGCTTGATAATGAAATTGCACTGCAGTATAACTGAAATTCTGAATTGCTCCAAAAGACTGATTCTTCAAGTAGATCTTAATAATAATAATAAAAAGCATTTGGCAAGAAGCTAAAAACACATTTTATTATTAGTCAAATAAGTCTCTCTCCAGAAGAAATTAGATAACTGCAGGGACCTCACAGTGAATCTTATATTGCTGTTGCTACAGTTATTGATCTAAATAGACAGACATTTTTCCAAGCAAACAGTAATAAATTAAACTACAAAGAAGAACAAAGGATATCCATCTTGAATAATTAGATTGACATAAGACATCGACTAACTATACCATCCCCATTGGATGAAATTGAGAGGCAATTGGATTAGAAAGAAAATTCATATTAAGATTTTTAAATTTTATTATGTTTTTTTTTTTTAATATACTGTATTTCGACAATAAAATATACATACAGCTGGAAGGAATTGATGATATACAGAAATACTCTTTTCAAAAAAATTACCAATACATGCAGCACTCTCAGAACATTTAGCTGAATTTATAGTAAACCTGATTACTATTCCATTTTTCTTAACAGAAGGAATAACATAACTCCTGCATTAAAATGGAAATGCTGAAATTCTGAGCAATTATCTGCGACATGTCTATTTACTTTAAACTAATGACATCTTGCTAGGTGATTTATGCTCAACGTTTTCACAAATAAAAAATTATTAGCAGAACAACAAAAATGATGTCAGAAAAACTCAATGGATGTAAAAAGCAACTGCTTATTGATTTGGCAATGATGTTTTAAGCATACAAAAATAACTATTTTGTTTGTCTAGAATGTGTCTTAAGTGTGTAGACTATTGCTAAGTCTTTGATGCTACACTAGTAAAAGAAGTTGTTCAACTATTCAAGGTGTAGCAAATAATAATTGTTTCTAAAATTTATTGTTTTAACTACACATATCTATAGCCGTTCCGGCGAGGTCTTGTGCATGAGGCAGATACGTTGGAACCTGGGGTCAAATCCCGGCATGGGCATGGCAGTTTGTGAAAAATTTCTTTCCTGTGTTCGTCTGCTTCTTCTTCTTTCTCTTCCGGTCTGAATTCATTCGTTAATGATTTCCTGAGGAAGGCAACGGGAAACCACCTCAGTATCTTTACCTAGAAATTCTAAGGATTCTTCTAGGAGTTTGCCATCTTGGGAACACTAGAGATCCATAAAACACGGACCTTCGGCTACGATCACACTTCGGTGTTAGCCGCACGCAACAACAAAACACGCATCTATAAGAACACTTATTTACTTCTAGAAGAAATGATAATGGGATTTGTTGCCTGTATGAGATCGGATCACATGGACTTAGCAGTGCTGTCTGTGGTGAGGGCCCACATTGTCTTAATTACTAATTATGATTATAAAGGAATGCTTTTTTTTCTTCTTAATGAAAACATAAACTTGATACACTTTTCATTTTAATGAGAAATTTACATTTACAAAAATTCCTCATTAAAATGAAAAGTGACTTTAATTAATCTTTTATTTTTTAAAATATTTTAATTGCTTTTTTTTTTTGAGGAAACAGTAGAGATTTATTCGTTTTTCTTAGATTGTAATTGATAAAAATGCAACATTTAAGACATGTCTGAAATACACATTTGCAAGCAAACTTAAAGCACAAGCAAACTGTTCTTCATAGTTGAAACTATTTTGACATTGCATTCAAAGACTATGGTGCAACTAGATAATCTTCTGCTTTCTGTTGTAGCCATGAGGCCCCTGTGATGGACATGTGGAGCTGAGGAAGCTTCCACTTCCGACTTGCACATAAGGTGGCTTGTTTCCAATGGACAAAGGAACCCAAAACATAGACTATTGAGAATGGAAACATGTCATTTGGTCTGATGAGCCATGTTTTAGTCTTTATTCCAATGATGCCAGATGATGAGTTCATTGGAAGCCTTCTATGCAAATTGTGGCCAGGATGTTGTGCAAGCTTGTGGTGGATCTGTGATGTTTTGAAGGAGGGAGAGGGAGACTTTAACTTTCATGAATTAGATTTATTATGTGTCTGCAATAACAACAGATATGCTTTTGAATGCAGTAAACAGTATTGTGCCTTGTCTGATGGCTTTGCTCCTGTCTGAGGGAAGCCACATTGAACATTTGTAAGCCTATATTCCATGTGAACTGTCCTATCCCACCAGAGGCAACAAACTGTGGTGCCAGCTGGTGGTCGGAAATGTAACTAATCAGGCAATAAAGTTTTGTTGTTTTTCCAAAATCCTGTATCTTTCTGAGTATTTCTGTAAAAATCGCATCTTTCTTATATCAATGTTCCACAAATTGTTGAATTTTCAAATTTTTCAATTACTTTTGGATCACCCGGTATTTCAACTTTCCCGACAGCTCTTCCATTCTTCATTTCTTTAAGTGCACATAAAATCGTTTTTTATGTAAGGTATATTAAGGAATGATACTTGATTCTAACTCCTCTTCATCTGATGCTTTAGACTTCCATCATAGAAGTAAATGTTCTTTCATTTATGTTAAAACATTATCTTTTCCTCTCTTCAGTAGTTTTCCAGCTTTCTACTATAATTTAGTCCTTCATTTTTTTTAATTCTTTACTCAAACATTTTCTCATTAGTGTTTTTTTTTTTAAATTTTATTTCATATTTCTTGTATTTTATGTTTCTAATTTACTTGTTCTCCTTAATTCTATTGTGAATTTCTCCCCTGAATTTTTTGGATTTCTATTTAGCTGTATTCACCCAACAAGTAGATGAAGACCCTCTAGTTTTTAGGTGATTTGAATTAATAATTGGCCATATTCCTGTCTCTAATCCATGCATTTCTATAATTTAATCGATATCTTTGTTCTTCCCACTTAGTGTTAAAATCGCCCATCAATATCAGGATATTACTTCGCCAACTGTCATTCAGAGTTCTGTCACTCTCACTATAAAGTACCCATCTTCTGTAGAGATGTAACATTATAAATAAACTTTCTGTTTTTATAGTTGAATCTAGTAATGCACTCTTTTGCATTGATAAGCATCTTTAGCTGTTAACTCCCATTGTTGATCCAAATCCTAAAACATCTGCCTGTCCATTCCCATAATAGCTGATAAGGAGGTTTACTTCAAATAATTAAAATATTTTTTCTAAGAACTGTTTCATTTTTAATAATATTTTATTAAATCCTCACTAGCAGTTAAGACTCAAATTAAAATTAAAATAGGGAATGAAAAAAGTTCAACAAATATTAAAAGCTTGTGAAGTATATATTAAAACATCTATAGTTTAAAAAATTATACCAATAATTTACCATTCATTATTAATAATGGGGGGAGGGGAAGGATGATTATTCAAAAGTATTTTCTTGTAAAATAGAAATATTACAAAAATAGTGCTAAATCTTAGAATGATTTTGAATCAAAAAGAGTGTTGATAAGTAATATTATATATTTCCATTTGAAAACAAATTCCATTTGAAAACAAATTAGTTTTGTGATTAAGAGAAGATTGTTGAAAAAAAAAAGTTTTTCATTTTGTTTTGAAACAAATTTGACAAAGTCAACAATTTATGTTTTTCTGTTTTTCTTTAGGTATTACAGAAATTGCTGATCAAATCAAGGCCTTGAAATTGCTCATTTTTTTATTGCCAGATGTTCATAGACACACGTTACAGGTTTGATAATACATATCATTAGTAATTTATTATACAATGTAACAAATTGTTTACTTGATGGCTTATTGCAAACAGGCACTACAGTGACTTAATACATCAATTACTACAGAGAATAATTACAGTCATATTTTATTAATTAAAATTTTCAAAATGTGAAAAACATATTCTCCTAATTTTTTGCTTGATAGTGAATGACTTTTGATGCATTGATCATTTGTAATTTTTGAAAAATTTTGAAATATCTCAACCCGTATTATTCAGTTTTTGTTCAGACAATCCATGCTTCAAGTTGGAATTTACTGAGTTTTGTGTTTGTTTAAATTTAGATTAATAATTAAAAGAACTAATATCTTTTGAGATACCATTTTATTATTAAATAACCTATGGTGTTATAAATATTTCCTCTGAAAAGTCCAATTCTGTCATTTTTTGTTTCAGATTTTATTTGTGTTACTGGATTGGCAAAAGAAGTAATTTCTACTTGAAATGCAGTTCCTGAAAATTTTTTAATTTTTCTTTGTTTTTTTTTTTTTTTTTTCAAGTCACAAAAGAAAAACCTTTCTTGTTTTTTTAAATTATAACATCGGATGAAAACAATCAACCAGATCTCTATTTCTGGAAAAATTAATTTATTTCATTTGAGTTCCTTTACATCCAATTAATTTTAATTCTGTAAATCTGTTTTGAAAATAAATAGATTAATACTCGTCTATTGTTTTTCTATGGGAATTATTCTCTCACTAATTTCTTGACAATCCATTTGGAAAGAGCTCAATTTTTTTGGCGCTCTCGATTTGTTTTTATATTCTTGTTCCTTCTAAGCCTCTTAAGGCATTTGGCCAATCAGTGAGAGGATAAAAGCTCTTATACTGGCTAGTCCTTGTGTCAGAATCTTGTGGACTGTAACAGTATAGGGTACCACGGATATAGACTATTGTAGTTTCTGGGTTTCTGCAGTCCACACTGACAGTTTTTCTCCGTCCAGCTCCAGTCCATATGAAAGAGCCTGGAGAAGAGTCAAACATTTCCACAGTAGACCCTCATTGATGATCGTGGTTTCTCAACTTTTTTGACGTTCTGAAAACTCTTCTAGCTTTCTTGAAACAATTTCCACTGTTAGATGTGCCGCTTCCCTCCTGTCTGGTTTTGTCCAGCAACTTCTTCAACTTTTCTGTATTATTTTTTTCTCTCAGCTCACGCTGCCTTTTTTTTTACCTATTCACACACCTTCCATTTCTTTATACCCATTGTATAGGCAAAGTGGAGAAACCACTCTATCAGTCTTATCTGCACAAATGGGAGTGGATAATCCAAACTGAGTGGTTAAATGTGCTTGACTCAGATCCGTTTGCAGTGTATGATCAGCTTCCAGGACAGATCTCTGGGGAAATCCTCTATCCATTAATAGCAGTTGCACTGCACTGATCAGGCCATTTACTGTTTGTATGACCTCCATTACTTAATCTCAGCCCTTAAGGAAGCTTGCAAACCATTTTAAGGCAGTCTGCTGAATTCCCGGATTTATCAGTTCGGTTGGTATTAACTTGTGGCCAAGACAATCAAAGGCTTTACTGAGATCTAATAAATGCAGATAATGGTGTTGGCAGCTTCCAAATTGTTTGCAACATATTCTACAAGGTCTACAATTGCTGTTGTGTTTGGACTTCCCACTAGTAAAACCATGATATTTGTCCATTAACAGGTTGTGCTGTTTTAGATGTTTCAGCAATCTAGAAAGTACAATCTTTTCAATAAGTTTGGAAACAGCTGATAGCAGTGAGATAGGCCTAGTTAGCTGCATCATCCATCTTGCCTTGTTTGTGCTTTGAATAGATTTTGGTGCTCTTTACATTGAAAGGGAAAATCCCTTGTGATGACATGTTTGTAATGATCAAGAGCGGAGGAATTAATTCAGCTTCACGGACTTTTAAAATCTGAAGTGATATTTCATCTAAGCCTGTAGATGATTTTTGTTTCAAGCATCACCATCAGATATATTGGAATTCTAGATCTCCTATTCTAGCAGACATCTTTCTTGGAGATAAAGATGAGCCCATGGGTAACCCTTTCATGCAGAAAGAATTTGTTGTTGTTGTTGAAGAAAGTGTGAGTGATGCAGAATGAAATGGCTGCCATCAAATCCTCTATGAAAATGGGGCTAAGGTCAAGAGCTTGTAACTTTTTTTGGAGAATTTGGAAGGTGTTGTCTCTGGGGATGTTAGTAAAAAGCACAGCTCTCTCACGCCACACCACTGAAACAAGCACATCCCATGATGGAGTGCAGCAAGAGTCATCCAACCCAGAATGATTTCTTTCCAGAATGTCACTTTCGAGACGCACTGGATTCTGAAAACCCTGAGCACACTGAACAGTGACAAAGGTCTTCTTAACTACCTTAGGCACCCAATCCTGGAGGTCCAATGAACACCATTCCATTCCCATTACCCTAATTTATTTATTTATATATATATATATATATATATACACACATATACAGTCGGACCTCAATATAAAGTCACTCCTTAGGATCTCGCGAATGTGACCTTTTAAGCGGGGTGACCTTATAACCGATTCATACGCATTTGTCAATAAATAAGCATTATATAAATAGAGTATAATTCTTTGTAAAATTTAATATGTACAAAAATATCAGTTTATTAGGTTATAATTTTTTAATTTAGTTGAATTAATTAAAATTAAAGGAATCAAAAGAAATTATTTTTTTTTTAATTTTTAATTCGAAATAAAGTTGTATACAAATAGTACTAGTATGCTCAAGCAAAGTATTGATGTACAACTGACCTTACTTAAAATAATCCATAATACAGGAATGTCGCGATTTTGGTTTCATCTTTTGTACAATGTTTTCTAACTTTTGTAGTTTCTGATAATTTAATGCTCATATCGGATATATGATCAGGTCTTAAATACCATAATCTCATATAAGGTCACTTTTGTCTGTTATTTCAGAAATTTTCACGTGTCTGTGTTAGATGCAATTTTTTATATTCATAAAAGTTGGAGCTTGGTGTCAAACACATGTATTTCAAATTGCTTTCGACATGCTGGTTTTCAATTTTCTACAAATAGTGTGGCTGAAATAACAGATGAAGATGATGAAGAAGGTATTCCTTTAGCTGTGTTAATACAAGATCTCAGAAATCGCAGCTGTGCTATAATAGGGGAAAGTGAATATGTGAGAATTGATGATGAAATTGCTACTATTTCTCAAGCTTCGATTTCCGAAATTGTTTCCCAAGTTTTAGATTCCAATGCAGTAGAAAGTGAGAATAACGACAGTGATACTGAAAGTGAAGCGGTGACACAAGCAGAAGCGCTCAGAGCATTAAATGTCTTAAGACATTTTTTTACGAGCCATGAGGGAGCTGAAGAACATTTTCAGAAACTACAAAACTTAGAAAACATTGTACAGAAGATGAAACCAAAATCGCGACAGTCCTGTATTTTGGATTATTTTAAGTAAAGTCAGTTGTATATCAGTAATTTGCTTGAGCATACTAGTACTATTTGTATACAACTTTATTCTGAATTAAAATTTTTAAAAATAATTTCTTGATTGATTCCATTAATTTTAATTAGTTCAACTAAATTAAAAAATTATAACCTAATAAACTGATACTTTTGAACGTATTAAATTTGACAAAGAATTGTACTGTATTTATATAATGCTTATTTATTGACAAATGCCTATGAATTGGTTATAAGGTCACCCCGCTTATAAGGTCACTTTTGCGAGGTCCCAAGGGGTGACCTTATATCGAGGTCCGACTGTATATATATATATATATATATATATATATATACAGGGTGTTTCAAAAATACACGGCATAATTTCAGGTATGTATTTCCCACATGTAGACAATCAAAATAGTTCATTACAACATATGTCCGGAAATGCTTCATTTCCGAGTTATGGCCTTCACAACATTGAAAATCACCGGAACGTTTTTCGTTCCGCCGGTCGTTGCCATTACAGAAGATGTTCAAAATGACCACCTCCTGCTTGAATACAGACCTCACATCGATGTCTCATTGAACGTTTTTCTTTCCGCTGGTCGTCCCCTTCCCAATCCAGGAGAGTGAAATTTTCCATACTCGCACAGACGGTGATGGAGACTTACAAATGTCTTCCGATCTGGACATTGTCGCTGTGGGTACCTCTCCTGGTACAAACGACGAGCCAGCGCAGCATTGCCGTCTGCCTTACCGTACATGAAGTGCATCTCTGCCAGCTCCTGATTTGTGTACATGACACACAGTCGAACGCCAAACACACCACTGAATTTAACCTTCGCCTCGGAATGATCTGTCAGAGTGCCCTCTTAATGTGTCCTTTGACGGCAACGACCTGCGGAAAGAAAAACGTTCAATGAGACATCGATGTGAGGTCTGTATTCAAGCAGGAGGTGGTCATTTTGAACATCTTCT
>JAFIDM010000003.1:341134-354632 GCA_023159025.1 Thereuonema tuberculata | reverse complement strand
TGAGACATCGATGTGAGGTCTGTATTCAAGCAGGAGGTGGTCATTTTGAACATCTTCTGTAATGGCAACGACCGGCGGAACGAAAAACGTTCCGGTGATTTTCAATGTTGTGAAGGCCATAACTCGGAAATGAAGCATTTCCGGACATATGTTGTAATGAACTATTTTGATTGTCTACATGTGGGAAATACATACCTGAAATTATGCCGTGTATTTTTGAAACACCCTGTATATTAGGGTGTCCCTTATATAGGTGAAAAATTTTTTTTTTTTAATATTGAAACGCATACCCCCTAATTCTTTTCTATATATATAGACTAACTCAAATACAAAATTTTATCTTCCTAAGTTAATATTAACCTGTGCCGACAGGGCTTTAAAGTTTATGAGAATCTGTTTTTAATGCTTTCTGTCATTGAACTAGATCAGTTGAAATATTTTTATTTTATAAGAATATAAAATAAAACATCCAGTTTAAAGTTAATGTAAGGTGTTTATTAATAATAAAAAAAAAAGAAAATTAGAAAATTATCATGCAGGATATTTCCTTTTGAGGGTATCTTTTTTTGCAATCTGGATACAAATATCTATGCTCTTGCACATAACGTAGCAAGAATTGTTTCCGTTCTTCTTCTGCAGTTACTGTTAGCCATGGAAATCTTGCATAAGTTTGACGGCTCTTTCAGCTGTGTCATTGACAGCTCTTAAAGAAAGAACCTTCTTTTTTGCCTCCAAAAAGCCAACATCTTCTTGCCATATAGAAACATGTGTCTGGAGGAATTCTTGATCAATTTTCAACCGAGAAAACAAATTGGTATCTTGACAGACACGAAATCATTTAATGATTTATCTGCAAGAATAAAATAAAGACATATTTTCAGTTTGAAATCTATCACGTAAAAACAATGTAAGAAATGATGTAAGTATTCCCACTCACCACATAAATAATTAGATATCTCCTCTTTCGATGGAACGTATCCCTTTCCATAATCATATAAACTCTCTCGTTGTAAATTTACTACTATCATTTCTTTAACTTTTTCTTTAACTTTGTCATCAAACAGTGATAAAACGGCAATTTCTTCAGACAAGTACCACAGATGTTGGCTGAACTTGTTCAGAGCCTCTTGAGAGATCGACTTGTCCACTGTTTCGTATTCTTTTAGCATTTTTAAAAAGCACAAATCTTGATTTGGCGCCTTCACTACAACAATGCATTGAAGCCAGGGTTTTACATACATAGTCACGATAAACAAACATCTTGCAGTGCTCGTTTATCTTTGGTGCTCATTTTGACCTGGGATTGCAGAAAACATATTTTTAAAGAGTAAATAGCTCTTGCCATCCATCTTGCCTGGTGCATTGCTCCTGGAGGTCTAATTTTAAATTTTCTCTCATCGTCTTCTCCTAAGAAAATAATAACTAATTCGATGAGTTCCCTGTAATCGTCACGAATAAAAGATTTTTTCAATTCTTCATTGTAGAAAGTCAATAATCCTTCAATCATTGTATCAGAAAAAAATAAATGTTGTTTAACAAAGTCGTTTTAGGTTTCAACAGCTGTAGGATTCACATTTTTCCAGTTGTCTCGAAACTTTTTGAATAGTGGAATATCAGGGCTATTAGTGATTTGGTGAATTTTTGTTTCAAAAACACATTTTAAGACCAGTTCATACACATGATGCCGGCAAGCAAATAGAAGCAATTCTTTCCCTAGTTTTTGTTCCAGACATACACAAGCTCCGTTTAAACGCCCCGTGTTAGATGCTGTTGTATCCCAGCACATTATTTGTACCTTGTCAGCGATATTCCAATCAAAAAGAGCATTTGCGAAAACTTTAGCTTGTTCTTGGCCAGAAGAACTCTCCAGTCTTGGTACTGCAAGAAGTTGTTGTTTCTCTGCGAATGAAATGAGGATTGGCAAACGCTCTTCTTTGGGACTTCTTACGTACAATCCGGGTAATAATTTTCCATCCCAGTGAAGGGTAACTACTTCAGTATATTGTTTTGAAAATCTAATTTTATCGATTCCGCTCTATCTTTTCTACTCTGTGTGCGAATACGTTGAATAGAAGATTTGTTAATTGGGAAATCATCACAGTTAAGACCTAATGCTTCTACTGCAGCCTGAAGTATAAAAACAGAATCCCTTATGCTTAATTGACATCTATCTAATGCTGCAACTAACTTAGGAGTGATAAAGTCTTTCCTTCCTCTTTTTGTTATAGTTCCAGAACTGATGGATTGAGATGTCAATGGCAAAGGTTCCTCCAGACTTTCATCAGAGCTGGTAGATTGATCCTGTTGTTCTTGAGGATGTAAAGAATCTTGCACAGTATGAGGTGTCGACAAACTCACAGAACACATTCGCTCGAGCCTTTTTTTCTCTTTTCTCTGTCTTACTCGTTCTTCTTTCTCCGCTAACTTTTTGTCTTACACCCGCTAAACAACCTGGTCGTCCTGGTTCTCTTTGACGTTGTAAAAATATTTTGTCTTCCTCTATTTTCATTCGTTCCAAAGCATCAGCGTGTGCTATGTCGAATAAATTATCTAAATTATTTTGAAAATCCTTCTCACGTTGTTTATAAAAGTCTTGTTTTTTTTTTTTTTTATAATTTTTTTGCAACTCTTTCCAAGCTTGATAAAGGTCCACAAGTTTTTTTCACACAGTTAGGTATAGCTCTAGTTTATATTCTAGCTTTTTCCCAGAATAAACTCTCGAACAACAAGACTTGCGCTTTCACTGATAGTCAATTTACCTTCGCGAATATTAAAAAAAATAGAACTGCAAGAACTTGGCGATTAGACGGTAACTTTGCACCTGTTATTTGATGATTAATGTCACCAACCTGAAAAATACGTTTTTTATTGCTTCGTAATTCAAGCACCATATTTTTAATGTAAAACAATACTTGTTAATTACTCGACAATCCAAGAGCGAATAACAAAGCCACGAGCGCGCTCTGCTCCTTGCGCGCAAAGTGTATGAACGTGTTTCGATGCATGTCGGCACGGGTTGTCGTTATCCAAATAAGCTAAAAATTTATTTCCGAGTGTTTTAGAGGCTAAAGAAAAAAACTAGAACCTATGCGTTAAAAAATAAAAACTTTGAAAAATAAGGGACACCCTAATATATATATATATATATATATATTGTGACAATACTCATAAATCTGCAATTATATGTAAATAATCGAAATATAAAAATATAATTGTTATTGTTTTTAAAGAATGAAAAATGTAAAAATAAGAAAAGGAATCTTATTTATTTATTTGTTAAATGTCAGTGGCGAAAGAAAAAAAAAACTTCGTTAGGATTAATTTAAATTACTTTCAAAAATTTAGTTTTAGATTTAGTTTTAGGAGTTAGGAGTTCTAAGTTAGGAGTTTAGAAGAGGTTCTAGCTAAGAATGTTAAGATTTAGGTTAGTTTAAGGAAATTTAATTTTAAAGATTTAATTAAGTTTAGACTGAGTCAAATTCAGATTAATTTAATCAATTTAATTTGAAACTGTAAATTCTAGTTTTAAAGAATTAATATTCCTTAGTTTTAGATTAGCTTATTTTTATGCAAGCTATGGAAATTTCCGTTCACCTGTGGAAAAATTCCATGATGTAGTCATTTCCAAATTCGGAAGTGTTAATTGTTAATAATTATGATTGGCTAAATAAATTCATCTGCTCATTTGATGTAATTTGCCGTATTTGGAAGGATCTGCGACATTGTCCTCTGATAGGGCGTTTAGCTGGTGACGTCGCATTGGCGCGTCATTCGAGTCTTTAAATCGCCGTCGCAGGGGGGATCTGTCTCTCTCGCTCTTAGCTCTCAGCTGTTAGCAGCTCGCTCAAAGCAACCGCTATACTTGCCAGCAACCACAGGTCAGGATGGTTGACTTGATCCGAAACACTAGAGATATGGTGTGTTAAGTTCAGTTATCTAGATTAATAAAGGCACCGTTGGATAGCCTATATTCTACCAATACTTAAAAACGCCAAATTTAAAGAGTGTACGTACACCCGCACAGAACGTGTTAGTGTTACAGTGAGTGAAGTTTATGTGAATTTATTTGCATTTTAAGTAGTGTGTCTACTTTAATGAATTAGTGAAGTGAATTCTTGCCTTAACGAATTAGTGAAGTGAATTCTTAGTTTAACGAATTAGTGAAGGGAATTTCCAGCGCAGCATATTAGTGAATTCCTAGTGCTACGCAAAGTGAATTTGTGAAATAGTAAAAGTAGTGGAATGCCAGAGAGTTGCAAAGTGTTACTTATTTCATCCAGTGTTAGTTGAGAAAGATAACGGAGTAAGTTAGCAAGCCATAAGTTTCGCAAATTTTACATTTATTTCATAGTCTTCCAAGCCAGGAGCCATGTTATTTTAAATTGTTAAAAAAAAAGTTACGAATTTGAATTATAGATCTCTTTATACGGTGGATGATAGGCGTGACCACTACGTCCGAGGTAGATTGAGCGAGTTAACCTGGGGTGTGATAGAGTACGAGGCAATTGACGACTTCGGGGAAACAAGAAGAACATGCCGAATGAACCTTATGTTGGCGCCCAACAATAGCAACAACAACCACTAACCCCCCCCTTACGTACCGTCACAATAATATATATATATATATATATATATATATATATATATATATTACTTCCTCATTTAACCTTTTTCTTTCTATAGTTACTTATTTATATATTCAATTAACTCCATCCCTACAACCCTCTTCTTTACTTTCCTTTCATGTCGTAGCTTGATTCTTTTTTTCCCCATGGCTTCACTGCCATTCCATGAATATCAGTTATTTTCATTTGTTCTTTTTGCCTTTTTTCTCTCACATTTCAATCTATCCCACTCTGATTTCACCTCCAATCCATGACAAATTTTAATCCAGCTTTTTTTTTTTTTATTTTTATATACATAATTCAGGTGAATTATTATTATTATTACTGTTATTAATATTATTACTATTTCTCTTACCAATCTTCCCACTTCTATCAATCAATTATTTCTACTTATTTATTTATTTATATACATATTAATTATTTTGTTTTATTTTATTTTTTAAATTCTTCTCTTCTGTTGCTCTTGCTGTCATTCAATATAACGATGTTTTTGAATTCAAAGGGACCAATTGAGTTTGCCGCCGCTCACGCACTCCCGTCATGCAATTAAGAAATTGTCCCCAAGGACTCTTTTTTTTTTTTTTTTTTTTTCGCTGTCCTCTCCCACCCCTTCTCCATCTCATAATTGTGGCCACCGGTTGCTCGGAATAAACAACACGAGTAACTTATCCGAGAAACTAACGACGGAAGTTGTTAGTTCTGCGCTCACCTTTATGTGATTGACATTTATACATCTCCCGAAGAAGGCCCGAGGCCCAAATATCGAGATAATATCTCATCCTGGAGTGAAGAAATCCCTCAAGAAAAGGACCTTTCATGTCTCACTCCTCCTTCAGGACCAATCTGTATTATTTTACAAATGTATTAAATTTGTGGTGGATCAGATCCTGAATTCTGACGGGAGTCTCTTCATTTATGTTTTTAGAAGCCACTTGTAGTAAATCTCGATTGAAGTAGCCATGGATTGAGAGATGGAAGAGAAATGGTTTTAAGTTGGATTCAAAATAAACATCCAACCAAATATTAAGGAATGTTTATTTTATTGTCAAAGAGATAAAGAAAGACAAAAAATATTTTTGAGATATGCCTTTTAAGATTTTTTGAATAATTGTTATGGGTAATTTTATTCTATTTAATAATTGTTATTTTTTTCTGTTTTGTAGGCTTTTTTATCTTTTCTTAATCAGATAGTCAATCACGAAGCCCATAATCGTATGAGTCTGCAGAATGTAGCCATGATCATTGCTCCTAATTTATTTTTACCAAAGAAACAACGGAAGAATAGCAACCGTGATCTGTCAGTGGAAATTAATCTTGCTGCTGCAACATGTAAAATAACTAAAATGATGATTAAATATCACAGTATTTTATGGACCGTAAGTCTTTATTTTTTTATTTGTTTGTTTATTTATTTTAATAATTTCAAAATCATCAAATTGACTCGTTTTCTTAATTTGGAGGGAATTGGATGAATGAATTAGATCAGGTAATTTCTTTCAAATAATTGTGGAAGTTTCTCGGATTGTATTTAAGTTTTCAGGAATTGGTGAAGTTGCTTTGTTTTTCTTGCCACATAGATCAGTTAATGTCATATATAGGTTTAAAATTGTATCAAACTCTATTATTTCCTTTTATTAGTTTCTTAATCCTCACAGTGGGTGATTATCCAGGCAATATTTTTTTGTATACAAACGGTACTAGTAACAACAGATGTTTGTGGCTTCATGACTTTGTCATGAAATAAGCTTTTGGAATTAGGACAGATCATTCTAATCCTATTATTTTGTATTTTATTATTACTATTGTTAAAAATATGAAATTAAATTAACATTTTGATATACACCATTTATTTGTTTTCTTCCTCGAACCATTATATTGATAAATTTCATATGTTAATGTGCATTTTAATTATATTTATTTGTTTCTCTCATTATATATTTTAAAATTTCAACAAGAAGTAGAATTTAAGAAAAAAAAATACAATGGTTTGGAAATGTAACTGGGGTATTTGGCTACCCCATTTAGTAAAAGGAAAAGTGTTGAAAACATAGTAATGGGAGGATTAATAATCACTTTGAAGCAATGCAACAGCTGCTTCAAGTATAGAAGTGTGTGTGTACCATCTTAGTAAGTCATACCATGCAGTAAGACAGAGCTTTTCTACTTTTCATTAAAATAAAATTGTGAAGTTTTTGAAATTTATAGTTGTTGCTTTAAACAGTTACATCCACATTTTTTAAAAAATTATTCATTTGTTTCTGTTGGTAAAAGTGGAATATTTGATAACATATTGGTGTCTATTGAATATCTTGTGGCTCCTATTGCATAGATATTTAAGAAATAAGGTGCAGTTCCATCAAGATAAGTAGAAGAAAATGAGAAAACTACTATAGTCAACAATTGTCTATTCCCTGTTGATGAAAGCTTTATATTATGTAACAAAAAGGTTTGCTTTCCTAACATACAAACTCAAGGGAAATGTATCAGAAGAGGTAAAACAACATTCAGTTTTTTTCTTTTTTTAAAAAATGCTTTATCTAGTCTTGTCTGTGTGTAAAAGGTTGTAATTTGTAGGAGAGCTGTTTTCTTTTAGGCATCCATAATTAAAACTTCCCTTTTTTACAATCGGTTGAATAAACCAGAATGTCATGAGAATTCATTGACAATGGAAGCAGAAAAAAAGAAATAAGTTGCCAGTAAGGGAGGGAGCATGGTCGTGGCCAGGAAGCCTTTAATTGGCATAAAACGAAGTTGACCACCTGCTTCATTGATATCTTAAAGCTATAAAATAGAAAAAAAACATCCTATTGATAGTCAACATATTACCTCATCGTGCATTTCTTGTAATGTTATTTTACCTCACTATCTACATTGTAGAAGCCACTTTTCTTGAATTTAGAACCTGCAAAAAGGTACTCTGTCAGCTAATGCAGTTAGATTGATGATTCAGAAGTTTGAAGAAATAAGGTCTTTGAAAGTTTGAGAACAGAAACCAGTGTCAGATATGTTGCTTATCATAGCAGTGCCCATGGAGTGGCATGACAATTGGAAATGGAATGTGTTAGTGTAAGACGGCAGAGATTGCAGTATTAAAGACTTGTGAAAATTGAAAAAGTATATTCCTGTAGTCTTCTTTGCAGAACAAATTTTTAAGACAAACTAGTCGGCTAACCGTCGCTTCGCTCCGGAAGCCTCGCTTATGTAACGGAAAACAACTTTTTATTTATTAAAAAAAAAACACACAAATTACATCAAAGAAACTAAAACTAAAATTTTTTAAAAGGTTTTTTTTAAATTTAATTTTTGATGTCTATATTCTCTCAATCTACGACTGCTTTTAGAACCAGCATGTAAATCATATATCTATGATATATTTTTATTTTTTATAGAGATTAGAATGTAGGCCTCGTGGTCTAACTGCTAAGATATCTAACTTCAGAGCAGGATTCTACCTAATAGAAATAGTGCATCTTTCTTTCTTGACTTTTTTTTTTTTATTATTTCTATTGATACTTTTCAGTGGTTTTCGATTTAGAAATAGTGATGGTTTTTCAGTTACAAATAGTGATTTTTCAGAATTCTACCCAATAGAAATAGTGCATCTTTCTTTCTTGACTTTTTTTTTTTTTTTATTTCTATTGATACTTTTCAGTGGTTTTCGATTTAGAAATAGTGATGGTTTTTCAGTTACAAATAGTGATTTTTCAGAATTCTACCTAATAGAAATAGTGCTTCTTTCTTTCTTGACTCTCTTTTTTTTTTTTTTTAATTCCAATTGATACTTTTCAGTGGTTTCTGAGTTACAATAGTGTTCAGTATTCTACCTAATAGAAATACTGCTTCTTTCTTTCTTGACTCTTTTTTTATTCTAATTGTCACTTTTCAGTGACGTATGAGTTACAAATATTGATGGTTTTTGAATTACAAATAGTGATTTTTTCGGTATTCCACCTCAAAAAAAGAGTGGTTCTTTCTTTCTTGACTCTGTTTTCTTTACTCCAACATCTGCCGTGTACATGCACTTATTTTTCTATATCACATAGAATTTGGTTAAGTAAGAATATTTAAAATATTGAAACGTTTCGGCAATTATAGTTCTAATTGTCAGTTTCGAATTACAAATAAACTGACGGGAAATAAATAAACATCTTGAGATTCAAAAAAAAAGGTTGAATACATTCCTTATTGATGGGGGAAAGGAAAGGAGATATACGTTAAAAAACAATATGAAGAGAGGTGTAGTCCCTAAGGCCTAATGGATAAGACATCTGACTTGGATCAGAAGGTTGGAGGTTCGATTCCTGTCACAGATGTTTCATTGTAAAAATTATTTCTATTTTCCATTCTTTCAGAAAATTGCGCCGGACAGACAAACAGACAGAGAAATAAAAGATTTAGTAATATAGATTATCACTTTTCATTGACGTATGAGTTACAAATATTGATGGTTTTTTAATTACAAATAGTGATTTTTTTCGGTATTCCACCTCAAAAAAAGAGTGCTTCTTTCTTTCTTGACTCTGTTTTCTTTACTCCAACATCTGCCGTGTACATGCACTTATTTTTCAATATCACATAGAATTTGGTTAAGTAAGAATATTTAAAATATTGAAACGTTTCGGCAATTATAGTTCTAATTGTCAGTTTCGAATTACAAATAAACTGACTGATGTGAAATAAATAAACAATCTTGAGATTCAAAAAAAAGGTTGAATACATTCCTTATTGATGGGGGAAAGGAAAGGAGATATAAGTCAAAAAAACAATATGAAGAGAGTTGTAGTCCCTAAGGCCTAATGGATAAGACATCTGACTTCGGATCAGAAGGTTGCAGGTTCGATTCCTGTCGCGGATGTTTCATTGTAAAAATTATTTCTATTTTCCATTCTCACAGAAAATTGCGCCAGACAGACAGACAGACAGATAAAAGAATTTAGTAATATAGATTCATAAATAAAATTCCAAACTCAGATTGCAATTACTAATATGAAATGAAAAGTGAACTAAGAAGTAAATACTAAATATCTTTAATACTTTAAATTAAAGTTCAACACAATATATAAAAACATGACTGAGTATTCTGCCATCCAAGAAGACTGGATAATAACAGCTACAATAATAATAATAAAGAGGAAGTAGATGAAAGAGTACAACACACAAGTATAGGAACAAGTATATTATTAAAATTACACAATAGATCAAACAATGCTCAAAATACAATTATACTATTTAGACAGAAAATTAAACATAATAATAATAAAATTATGAACAGTATGGAAATTATTCCATTTTATCCTTACAAAATCATCAACATTGCTACATGGTATTTGATTGACATTGGCTCTGAGGTTTCTGGTCAAAATTGCTTGGCCTAGCAGATATTTTGGGATGAACAGAATTATAAACATCCAAATTGTTAAATCACCTCCTGCACTCTAGGAATTGCTACATTGACTGAAAATTACCTTTGCTTGTGGCATTCTTTTTTGAGAATGACTCGGCACTCATCTGTAACTGCATAAAATATTGCAATAGGCTGAACAGTTTTGTCATTCTCAACTTCATTGTTATTCATTTGTCTGTATAGTTTC
Source organism: Thereuonema tuberculata (assembly GCA_023159025.1). Lineage (NCBI taxonomy): Eukaryota > Metazoa > Arthropoda > Chilopoda > Scutigeromorpha > Scutigeridae > Thereuonema > Thereuonema tuberculata. Next base: position 344,416 of record JAFIDM010000003.1, on the reverse strand, counting down.
ATGTTTGTTTGTTTTTGTACAGTGCCGTAATAATGTAAAATAATAATAATAATAATACTATTGGTTTCATAGTTGATTCTCCTTTCTTCTCCATTCCATTTGTTTTTCTGACTTATCTCCTTCTATTGACATTTCCACCACAGCCAAATTTCTTGCTGATGCATCCTTTCATCGTATTCTTGCTCTCGAAGATAACTAACTTTTAGCTTCCTCTCTACGCCATATTATTTTTAATATTCTTTACTCTATGGGATATCAGTCTGATCGTACACTAGCTTTTCTTTCTATAGGTAACTATTTTCTCATCATTTTGATTTTATCCTTCACTTCTTCCTGCAGGTTGTTGTTTTGTATCATCTGAATTCTTCAAACCAATATTTTTAATTCATATGCTACCTTCATATCTGTTTCATTGTCAAATTGTAGGTGTGATATCTTCTTAGACTCAATACCAGCTGCTCTCACTCTTCTACTAACTTCATATTGATTCTCCCCTGCGGCATCGATATCGCTACTCAGATTCAGTTTTCAGCTTGGCCGGACCACTTTTTCCTTCTCTTGTTTATTTCTTTCTTTCACATTTTCCTTCTCGCTTTCAAATTACATTTACATCTGTCTTTGTTTCATTCGTTCCAAGCCATTTCTCTCAAATTGATCTGTCCAATCATTTACCTCATTGTAAAATATTGCATTTTTAGTTGCATCTGAAACAAGATGATCAACATACATCATTTAAATCATAGTCTTAAGTTAATATTTTCATTGGGCCTTTCTTTTTTATTCTATGGTCAAATCAATTAAAACAGTTCCTTAATTCAACTCAATTGATCCCTACATCATAGTACTATCAATTTCTTTATGGGAAGAAGGATTCTGCAAAAAGAAAAAAAAAGTAGTTCCAAAAGTCACTGTTAAAAGGAGATGTGGTGCTGTGCAATGTAAAAAAAGAGTTGCAATTGACAGACAAATGAATAACAGACAAAACTGAAATGAAACATCACCTTTTTTATGCACGTTCACTTTCCTCGTGCGGAAGTGGCCCTGGTTCAATGTGGTCATGTGGATCAGGAATTGCATCCTGTTAGCCACATTCTCTACAGCCGAAAGTAACATGTCTGAAGGAATTTTCATCACACCCCTTGATACATTGTCCTTTAAGGTAGTCAAGTTCAGGACCCTGCCAAAAGTTCGAGACCTTGGACTTCAAATAACCCCACAGCCAAAAGTTGCAGGAAGTTAAATCTGGGAAGTGAGACAGTCATGCAACTGTAAAGAAGCGACTAATAAAATCTTTCATCTGTGATGCCCTAGAAGCTGCTGTATCAATCGAGCAGTGTATGGTGGTACTCCATTTTGCATAAAAATTATCTCGTCCAGACATTGTCTTTGATAAAGTTGCAGAATGACGAAACTGTTAACCATATCACGATATTTCTGTGAGGTAATGGAACAAGTTACTGGTCCTGTCAGAGTAATGTTCTCAAAAAAAAAAAAAAAAAAAATGTCCTACAATGAAATCTGCAGTGAAGCCAGACCAAAGAGAGCTTTTTGGTGCCTGTAGTGGTATTTCCTGAAATGCATGAGATGGTTCAGTTGCCAAATTTAACAATTTTGGGTGTCGACAGTCCCATCCAAATAAAAATGGGCGTATTCTCCCCACAGAATTCTCATGGCCAAGTATTGTTGACTTCCATTCTGGCAAGAAATGTCAGTCGCCTACCATAATCGTTTTGAGCTGCTGTATATGGCTGATCTTGTATGGATAGAAGTGGATAACTGTATAAATCCAGTTGTTGCACTACTAGACAGGCGCTGCTACTACAAGCACAAGTCTCCTCTTTTTTTTTTTTCATTTTGAATTATTGTAATGGATCCACTTCTCATCCCCAGTGACAATGCGATGCAAGAAACCCTTCCTTTTTTGTCGTTAGAACAGCTGTTTCCACATGAAAAAACACCGTTCAATGCTTTTTGGCTTCAACTTGCATGGGACCCAATTTCCTTGCTTTTGCATCATTCCCAAGGTTTGCAAACGATGTGAAATGGCTTGTTGATTCACGCCCAATGAATCTGCAAGTGCTTGTTGCATTTGACATGAATCTTCGTCCAGTAATGCCTCCAATTCTGCATCTTCAAACTTTTTCACCAGTCCGGGACGCTCCTTGTCTTTCACGCCAAAATCACCCATTTTGTAGTGTTGAAACCATTCGCGACACGTTCTTTCACTAATAGCAGCCTCACCATAGGTTTCTACAATCATTCAACGTGCCTCAGCCGCAGATTTTTTTTGAATTAAAGGCAAAAAGCAAAACTTCCCGCAAATGACGCTTATTTGGCTCAAACTTCGACATATCCGTGCACAAAAAAGTATATGACTCCGATAAAAATTCACAAATCTAATGATTTGTTGACAGATGCCTAACCTTACCATGTGATGTTTCTGATCCACCATACCTGACCAGCATTTACTGCTAGCTACATCTATGGGGAAACAGTGGTTTTCTATTTGTAGTCCTGATATTATCTTTGTTCTTGTTAGATCAACTGCTTCCGCAGATGATCTTGTCATAGAATCAATATTACAAGAACCAATTCTCAGAACGTTGTCCACTTCTTGCCACTGCTTAGAATATAATGTGTTGGGTCTCTTATATAAACGTAGCTTAAGATTTTCTTGTTAAAGCATAAGCCATTACATAAGGTAAACAAATGCATTATTGCTTCCTCTAAGGCTTAGGACAGTAACTAATGAAGCTAATGAGGAATGTGGTTACAAAGCATGAAAAGAGCAATTGGTTACTTTGCACTGCTCTGACAAACTCAGAATAGGACCACTGTCTTCCCAAATAATTACCTACTTGCTTTCTATAGATACTATGGAAACTGGCTGACTTAGTTTAGCCCGTGACAAAGTTTTACTTCAGCATTGCTTCATGGAGCCATGGTGAGAATTATATGCATGAGGAAAACCAGTTGTCTGGTTGTCCAAGATGGAGTGATTGAACGGGTTACAAAAGTCTCCACAATACCTATACACCCACTACAATTATTTTTAAACCGTGGACTAAAAATAATCGCATTTATTTACAGTGTATTATTTTTAACTTTTAATTTCTTTAAATAGGAAAGTTTAACTTGCAAAAAAGTGACATATGAACATTAAACTGTTAAGATCTCATAGGTGCTTTACTTATTTTGTCCCTTGTTTCAATGCATTTTGTGCGTAGCAGGTAGCTGGTTGACAGTAATTTTCTTAGTGTTTTAAAAAGCCCCACTCCTGAG
>JAFIDM010000003.1:321558-334830 GCA_023159025.1 Thereuonema tuberculata | reverse complement strand
AAAAAAAAAAAACCTGAAGAAGCTTCCTGTTGAAAGAAGAGAAATATTGTGAATTTTAGAAGTAATTAAAGAAGTTTACTAAATGGGATTAATTGTGGACAAGCCAAAGCCAGGGTTTGGTTCAACAAATGATGGAAACATTGGTCATCGTTTTTTCGAGAGCCCGGAATTATATGCTCAGATCACAGGATTGGATGTTACAATCATCAAGCATTTCGATGTATTGTTGAGGACATTGTCTTTGGATTTCGAGATAAACTTAGTTGAATTCAACAAGCTTTGTCTTGAGGCAAGAAGACTTTATCTCAGTCTCTATTCCTGGTATTATATGTCTGCTACGGTGCATAAAATACTAATTCATAGTATGGAGGTGATCAAAACTGGAATTCTTCCAATTGGGTAGCTTTCCGAAGAAGCCCAAGAAGCTAGGAATAAAGATTGCCGCAGGTTCCAGAACTTAACACCGGGAAGCGATCACGTATTGCCAAGAATAGAGACTTACTAAACATTTTGATTATAACATCTGATCCTCTTAACGTTAGCCTCCAAGAGGTCCCGAAAAAAAATCAAATAAATTGTGTGCTGAGGCCTTAAAGTTAATTATAGCTCCCATTACAGAGACTAGACCACTACAACAACAACCAAGTCTTCAGCAAATTCAAGATTATTATTATTATTATTTTTAATGTATTTTAGAGTTTGTAATTTTTGTCTTAATTTTATGTATATACGAAACTATAGTTATATAGATAAGTTAGTTAATTTAATTAGCATTAATATTATTATTGTTTTTTTTGTACATTTTATGCTTAAATTGTTAAATATATAAAATAAAAAAATTGTTTTTTTATTATTTTGGGTATTCTAATACAGTCTTACCTCCGAATAACGGACTGTCACGGGACCGAAAGTTTCGTCCGTTATTGGGAGGTGTCCGCTTTTGGGGAGGACTATCTTTTTTTCATTTTTTAGCTAATAGCATGTCATTTAATGAAAAATTACATACAATCTTAATTAAATTTCTACAATTATCATTGCGATATGAGAGAATATGAACAATTGCAAATTAGTTACTATATACCTTTTTAAATGAGTGCTAATCCGTTTGTCTTACATAAAATAGTGACAAAATTAATTACAGTAGACTACTGTCCTCCAAATGAGAGATGGCCGCCCTGTTTTTGTGAGATCTGCGCATGTATCATCGATTAGTCGGGTCAGGCATTTCCGTCTGATTTTATGACAGAACGCCGCCATTACGGTAAATGCTTGTTACTTTGCAAAAGAGCATTGTATTTATAAATAATATATATTTATTTATTTATATAAATACTTATTGTTAGCAACTGGTATTGAAATAACGCTAAATAGTCGAGAGAAGTTTTTAATTTGGCGTTATCAACATGTCTTTCTCAGTGAAAACAGACTACGTCGTCCATTGTGACAGGAAAAAATAATTGATCAGCTACCAGAAAGGCTGCGCAGTTCAAGCTTCCGCCGGCCAACTTTCATTTTGAGGACAATATATAGTAAATTAATTTCTAGCCATCCATTTGAAGCCTTAAACGGGTCCAATCGTAAAGTTTGACCGAATTCTCTGGCTTTTTCTTGTAGCAAAACACCACTTATAGGAATGTTCTTTGCACGAGCAGAGAGGAATCATTTTAGACCACTTCGTCGATTTTTCTTCTTTCAGTTTTACGAAACTTCAAATTATTCGAATTTTCGTTTGAATTCACCATCCACATTTTTCTAATCTCATCTTTGTCCTTCAAAAGTTTACTTATCTGATATTTTCCAACTATAAAACGTTCAGCAAGACAATGGACACTCAGCTTTTCTTTTTCAGCAACTTCAAGAACATCAATTTTTTCTTTCAGTGCCAATCGCTTCCTTTTTGACGCCATTTTAATTTGCACTAAATTTAATCAACACGTTTATAGGATAGCTTTACGAGGGATCGATATTTGCAAAGCAACTGCAGTGAAAAAAAGGGCTCAGATTCGTGCATTGATTCATGGGACACCGATACAATATACAGTGCAACTTGGATAATTCGAAGCTGAAGGGACCACTACAAAACTTCGAATTAAGATAGTTACATCTTTTAACTTTAATTTCAGGTCCATTGAATGCCTGAAAAGATTATTCTGTCAATAAGTAAATATTTATTCAGAAAGATCATGGTATGAAAGACTATATGTATACACTATATGTATGTAAACAAAATAAGATTTATATTATGTAAGCTACAGTACATATTACATTCAATACAGAAAATTATAGTTTTCAAAAAATTGTGCAATATCTGATTGTTTTGTGGAATTCAGTCGCTGAAGGTTAGCAAAATCATCAAGCATGTTTAGTGAACGGAAAACAGCTTCACTTACGTTGGTTTGTCCTTCAATGTATCGACGAAATTCGGCGCTATCCCGTACTCGTTGACGATTTGGTATTTCTTGTTCACACCTTTTTCCACCTCGCGAATGACGGCGACCTTTTCAGTTAAATTCTTGTACACGCGTGGTTTACTGAAAGACATGGTGACACTGAGAGCAGGAAGCTCGAATGGCGTCACGTGTCGAACGGTGGCGGGAAGGGGATTTCAGTTGTAACGTGTCGAATTTCTTAACGATGAAACGCCGAAAAGTCGCTGTGGTTCGTAATATAACATTTTAACATTGATTTAATAAGAAATTCAAGGTACTAAGAGAAATCTTCGAATTAAACACGATTTCGAATTAAAGACGTTCGAATTATCCAAGTTGGACTGTATCAATATATGGGATACCTATGTAAATACAGTACAACCATGATGTGTTTGTCAATGTTAATCGAAAAAAAAAAAAAAAATTTTTTACAGTTAAAATAACTGTCCGCTATTCAGAGTGTCCGCTATTCGGAGTGGACAACATGGAATGTTCTATTTTAAGGGACTGAGACCTGCAATAATGTCTGCTAATTAGAGGTGTCCGCTATTCAGGGTATCCGTTAAAGGAGGTTACACTGCATATATATATATTTATATATACAGTATACTATTAACACAGAGATGCCCACCTTATGGCCCTAGACCTTATGGCTCACCCCCCCTCAAAGATCTGACGGAGGGGGAGGGGGGGCTTGGCCCACATTTGCTTTTAGGCAAAAAAAAAAAGACTTTTACACACTTTTTAATTTTTTTGAACCCCCACCCCCCAAATCTCAGTGACAACCAAAAAAAAAAAAAAAAAAAAACGACTTTAACACTTTAATTCTTTTGACCCCCCCCCCCCTAAAAATTTCAATGGCGCAGTCTGCACCGTGACTCAGGGTACCCGTGACTAACATTTAGTTGTGGCGGAAGCTAGTTGTTTATGAAAATGTTTTATATTATATTATTATAAAATTAACTATCCGATTGATACAAATGCAAAAACGACAAAAAATAATTTTGTTCACCTAGCTTGTTTTACACGACGTTATTAACCATTTTTTTTTGTTTCTTGTCCTGCACTCGGGCATTAAATTTCTTTTCTTTACAAACATATGGCTTTTTTACTTTATTAATGCCGCCATCAAATTCCTTTTGTGCCTGCCCGAGTGCAGGACAAGAAACTTTTGTATTTTATATCGTTTAATTTTTGGTTAGGATTTCTTCGGTGGGAGGTCCCATTCTCAGGTGCGAGAACCGAGATACTAACACGTCGCAGACTTTCTGAGTTGTCATCGGAGGAGTTTGGCTTTGGTTTAGGCTGAGGAGTCTTAAAAAGGACGAAACGGTCCGTCCCAGTCTCTTCCCGGTGAAAACTCAAGGTGCGAATCCTTCCTTTAGCTTTGTACCTGTGCTTGATTTCTAATTTTGAATTATTTGGTTAAATTTCTTTTCTTTAAACACATTAAAAGAGGACCTAGTGTTTTAAGATAAAAAATATTTATATAAAATATATAAAAATATACCTAGTGTTTGTTTGTGCAAAGTGCCATTCCCGAACAGCTGTTTCTTGGTAATATGCCACTAGGTCCTCTTTTAAGGTGTTTAACAATTTTTAGGCAATTAATTTGATGCCTACAGAAAATCCATTTGCGGCCAGCGGAGTCTGGTCCATGGTTTTCTATTCTTTTCTTTTTAATGTGTTTTCTTATTTCTTGTTTTTAAGCTTGGAGGTTCCACTCTTGTTCTTTCTTTTCTTTAGTTTCTTTAAAAGTAAACAGAAAAAAACTAATTTGCAAGTCTTTAGTTCACATTATTGATTTTTGAATTAATCAAAGCTCCAGAGAAAGAAGAGTAAAATCTCTCTTATTTGATAGATTTCATTACATTTCTTAACCAAAGAAAAGGAACCAAATTTTATTAATAACCAAAATGAAAATTAAATTTTAATTTTTCAAAGAAATTTAAACTTTCTTTTACAAAATAAACAAAATTTCTTATCTTTGTTATTCCTGAATTCTTTTTACAGAGGAAGAATTAGTGAATTAATTGCATTAAAACAATTAATGAAATGAAAAAGTTTTACCATAAAATTTTAAAAGTAATTTAAATAAAGAACTTAATTTCACTTATCTTATGTTGATCGTCTTCTAGTAATTCTTCTATGTAATATTATAATTCATATGCAATTCAAACGAATTTAATATTTATTCAAAAATTACTGTATTCACGATGTTCTTCTTGTATAAAATATATACATTTTAGTTCAACTTTCTTTTTTTTTTATTTGCAATATTTTTCTTTGTTTCGTTTTTAACTATTAGTCCAGGCAGACTGAATCAAAAAAGGGCAAAATGCGGCATAAACCTATGTAGTTCTAAAATTTGCAGGATTGTGTAGGGGTAGGTCCCCTGAACAACGTCCAATAAAGTCCCCTCGATTACAAGCGCCGCTGGGGATGGGAGGGGGAGGGTTGAAAGGTCCCGTTTTTCATTGTTTCCCTCGTAACTCGAAAACAGTGCGCCTTAGCGACAATACCTACAGAATAAAAATTAAAGCTTAGTAAATTTCTCACAACTTTGTTCCTATACATAATTACGGAAAAACGCATGGTTTGTAAGATATACCCCCCTATCCAAAGTACGTAATTTTCACAAAAATAAAATTTTCATAACATGTTGCATCAAACTGACCTTTCTAGGTCATCACTCGGTCGTTTCACAGAAACATCGTTAGAAAGAAAATTGTAGAGCATGAAATTTCCTTTAAGAATATATGTACATATATACAGTTATATTGAACACGTCAAGAGGTATAGCGTTGAGAAGATTGTTGCCAAAATAATAGTGAATGATAGTGAATTTGCTAGAAAACTGCGCAGATCTGTTTGACATGAAGGCAGGCGAGAAATGTCCACAGAGCGTTATATATATGGTTAGGTAAATGTTTAGATAGCCTTATTATGTAGTGTAAGTGTATTGAACAAATAAAAATTAAAAATTTGTATTGTTTTTGAAACAAAGAGAATTAAAGAGAGTAAAGTAGTAAAGTTGAATGAAATACATTTTATTGGCCAACAAGTGTGAATATACTGTATAAAAACATTCCACAAATCTTTAATCTAACGCCTCAACCAGGTCCATCGCCACATCTTCCTCCTTCATAAGGTCGTCCGCATGGATTGGAGTGCTGTTGAGGCAGGCTCCTTCGCATCCACAAACTGACGAACAGTAAATACCGGTGTTTCTGCAGCCACACCTAGTACCGCAGCCGGTAGTACAACGGCAAAACATTGATTCAAGAACTCTGGCAGTAGCAGGAGGTGTGTTATTTTGATGGCATTGAGGACTCCACTATCATCTCGAACCGAACCCCACCGTTCTGGATCGAGAAAGTTACCCAGCCATAACTGCATTTGTAAGTACACTAAACGAATGTCGTTGTGCTGCACCTTTGATTGTTGGCAAGGAAGCCAGATTGGCCCTCACCTTCGGGGAGGATTTCACAAAGCAGTTATAATGATGACTGTTCAAATCGTGTTGGTTCGGGGGGGGGGGGGCATGGTACATGATGAGGAACATCTTCTCCCTAGCTTTTGCAACAGCATCCCGTGTTGAAGTGTGTTCGTCAAATACCTCAGCTATGGCTTTGGTTTCCCTCGGCATTTTAGTGAAGCATTCCGGATAGACGCTTTGCTTTTGCCGAAGATGCCGCAAGTTGCCGCACACCCTGTGAAGCTGTGAAGGAAGAGGATCGATCCACTAAACGGGAGCTTCAGCAAATCTGAGATAGAGAATAATTTGGTCTCGATGTTTCCTCTTCCAGGCTTCAAGAAGTAGATGTTTGTGTTTGGTGGTGTGAGGGCGATCAGCAGGACAAGCAGGTCTACGTCTTCTCCAATCACGTCAACAGATGAATGAAAAGTCTTCTTGTTCAAGTCACATCGTATAATACAACGATCAGCATCTCCCGGGGCGGTAGTCACCTGTATCCTTCGTGCGGTCAAGGTCATCACCAGCAGCGCTATCAGCTTGGTCTTGTTCTTATCATTAGCAAGGAAGTTTTTCTGCTTAATGTTAGCAAAAACGTTCCCTGAAATCACTGTGATAGTGCTCCTCATAGCAGAAAAAGGGACCACTCTATTCTTCTGTGATTGCTTCATGTCCGCAAAGTTTCGTCCAATGACTTTTGCCATTGTATGGGACCGAATTTCCGCTGCTTTGGGGCAATTGATGTTGTTGCTGCCTATGACTCCAGTTGAGAGAGACATACTAGAATCACGAACAACAAAAGGTCATGGTCTGCCAATCACGCAGCGAACTTTCTCCTATCCTGGGTGTGTCTATTGTCGAAAGTCAACGTGTCGTTCTCCAGTTATTGCATGAACTCCGGCAAATATCTCCAGTAACGAACATATGGAAGTAGCATAGCGAGCATCTGCAACCCACTTAGCCCATACAGAATCAGTCAAACATTGAAGTTGAACACGTGTAAAGTGTGTCCACCACAACTTGAGACTTAGCCATGCCTCTTCAAACGCAGAATCCATTTCACAGTAGGGATGAGGGTTGGAAAAGTGAAATTTTTGGAAAAAAAAATTAGGAAAAATTTTAAAAATACTTACTATTAAAGAAGAAAATATTTATAAAATAATTATGAATAACATTTATAATGTCAATAGGGAAAAAAATAATCAAAATAATGAAAAAATAACTAGATACAATTGGTTAAAAATCTTTCAAATCAATAAAACGAACAATAATTTTTGTCGAAGATTAGAAAACTATATAAAATATAAATTATTCAGTCAAATTAATTGGGAAAAATATAATTCTAAAACACTAAAAAGTATTAAAAGGTTAAAATTTCATTAATTGCTGAAGTAGGGGAAGGTGTTGTACCTTGACCACCCTTGATTGCGATGTCATCTATGAGCATACTTTAAAAGCTTTTCTGTTTAATGTGTAATATTCCCAATACTTGCGCCTTTAAACCTTCAGTAGCAGTTAGATCTTTAATTTGCAAGGAGTGAAAAATGTTTTTATAATTCCATCACCGAAAAGTAAGTATTTTGCAAGTGAATGTTTCTTTAATAACATTGTTTGTTTTCTTTTGATTATTATTTTAACAAGAATGAGTAATACATCTATGCCCATAGATTCATTGTTAGGACTTTTAATATGACTGGATTAACCTAAAAATTGTAGCATGGCGTGAAACGTAAGTTCGACTGATGTTGTACCTTTGACCACAGCAGGGTGTTGTTCCTCTGACCAGGTCAAAGGTACAACACTACTTAATAATATGTAAATGTTTTTACTTAGTCATTTTAGCATTATGTAAGATGGAAATTTAAATATTTTTTGCCAAATTTTCATTTTTTTTACTAAATCTTATCCAAAGATAGTAAACAATCGATTGTTTGTCCGCGACTTTGAGTCTGATGTTGAATATTCATCAGGGGAAAGTGTTTTCGATCTTTCAGATGAATGCGATGAGTTGGAGAAGGAATTAAACTTTGAAAAAGAAGATTTAATTGAAGAAAGTTATGTCCTTGTCAAGCTGACAAAAAAAAAAACAAAACAAGAAATACTTTGTGGCCCAAATAAAGGAAGCAGCATGTGATTATTTTAAGTTCAATATTTGAAAAACTACCAAAGATGACAAAATCCAAGAAAATAACCAGCTTTACGTCGTAGAACTACAAGATATTGTGGCCAGGCTACCAAATCCAACCACAGCTGGCGGCACAGCCAGCTCGACAAAAAGAATGTCTTATCTTTTGGAGTTGCTTTTTCATTGTATAATGTAGAGTAAACGGGCAGAAGTAGGCTACTTAAGCCATTAGGATTTATTTCATGTTTTATTATTCTACTTTCAATTGCATATATTTGCCAAATATATACATTTCTGAATAAAAATGTTAATTAAATAACTTGTATCTAACTGTCAGTTTCTACTACCACCTGGTCAAAGGTACAATACCCTCCGGTCAAAGGTACAACACGTAGTTGTACCTTTGACCACAAGGTATAGTTTTTTTGTAAAATAAAAATAAAATACTTATACTCAAAAGATAACATATAAAACACATGCAGTTGATGGCAAGATGAGTGAAGATCACATGTATCCATTCAGGTAAGGATTTACTTGAGTACAAAAAATTAGAAAACTCATTTAGTCAAAAATGGTCAAAAGTACAACACCTTCCCCTAATTGATGAGAATATTACTCTGAATTTTTAACTTTTGACTTTTGTTACATTTCTTTTCTTTTGTATTAGATATTTAACAAAGTTAATTACTGCACCTATATTACTGGTATTCTTTATTTTTGAATACCTAATAGGACTGGCGAACAGTAAAATAGTAAAAAAAAAAGTCAAGAATTAATGTTTGTAATTTCGTTAAAAACAGTTACGATCTTTCATTATTAAAAATTTAAATCATCACCTGCAATATTGTTGATTATTTTGGATTTTTCTAACAATTTTATTTTGGTGTTTTGATTGACTATTATTATTATAAACAATATTATACTATTTTAGTTTTATTTTCATTTCCATTATATCAAAGCTTGCAGTTGTAATTCATGCAGTTATTACTATTATTATTATTATTATCAATCTAATTCTATTTTTATTTTTTTAGTACAAGTGCGAATGCCAATGTTCTTAATTTGTATATTTGTAAATGTTCTGAGGAACTTTATGGGATTGTTTTTAAACTTTTTTTTTTTAACTGTCAATAATTAATTGTTAAATAAAACATTATTACCATGAAGTGTATATATTTGTTACTTACATTAAGTAATATAATTTTATACAATTATGATTTTTCATAATTTAAATAAATAAGAAACAATATAAATATAATAGTTCTTAAACAATAAATCAGTTTTCTATATCGTTTCGGTTAAAATTTAACATAGTTATTATTTTATATAAGAAAAGTAGATATATAAGTCGTATTTCATATCATCAATTCCTTTGTTATTATCAAGAAACGATTTGCACTGAAAATAGAAAAAAACATCTATCCCTCAAATGGATTTATAGAACCGTCCCGTACCACGTGACCTAGGCATGGCCAAGTCTCATCTGCTGGTGGACACACTTTGGGTGCGTCTATAAAATGGAACCACGGTATTGGTTACAAGCACTCCGGTTAGGGTTGTGACGTCACAGGTTGCTCTGACATAGGAGCCTGATTACTCCCAAGTCCTTCATTTTATAGACGGTGTGGGTTACGGTTCTGTTCAAAGATGGCTGCCAAGATTGTCGATTTGTTGTTAGAAGTTGAATCCGAACTTTATTCATTGTTAGAAAGAGAATCGAGTATTGATTCCTCATCCTCGTCAGATCAAGTGATTATTATGTTATCAATGTATAGTAATGAAGGTAGAAAGAAAGCAAGAATTGAGAATTACGCAAGAGAAACTGTCGTAGCAGCCGACAACATTCCCAGCAGACGACACAATGGACGCATTTTACATTACATTTCTATTTTACAATACAGAGTTGCTTTTTACTCGACGATTAAATTAAAAAAATATATATTTTATTTTACTTTTTTGTTTCATATACAACGCCGATGGTTCCGTTCCGTGAAGTCGTGGCACTACTTATCGGAATATCTCCGGTTTAGTGCCACCGCAACTGGAGTCTGGTACGCTGGCTATCCTGCGGACTTTAAGCGCACCGTCCACGGCAGAGTGCCGGCCAACGCCACCCGCAAACTTCGGTGTCCGACAAAGATGCCCTAAATAAATGGGCCCGGTATCGGGACACTTACACCCACCATACATGAGGCGAACTAAAAAAAAAAAATTACAACCAATAATTTTCTTTATTCTTTTTTTTTTTTTTTTTTTTTTACTTGTCTCTGTTGCATAAAAGTATAGTTACTATTTTTAGTTACTTGTCATTAATGAAGCAATCACACTGCCATTGAAATTAAGAAGTAGGAATATATTCACTATTCTTTTAAGAAACAGAACGAAGTTAAAACAAAAAAAAAACAAAAAAATAATTTAATAGAAGTAAAATTGCAAATCTAAAAAGAAAAAAGAATTAAATTTAATAGAAGCGAAATTGGAAGTCTAAAATAAATAAATAAATAAAAAAAATAAAATTTAACAGAAGCGAAATTGGAAGTCTAAAACTGTAGAAATTCAGCATTGAGAATTTCTAAGTTAAAAGAAAAATTTCGATAACCCTAAATTTAATCGTGTTGGCAAATTTAATTTGCTCTTGAAGGGTATAATTAAATTAGCGTGGAAGGCTGTTTTTTTTACATGTTTCGACAGCGATTCAAAGTAATTGTTGAGGCTCGTAGGAATGGATCATTCACGAGCGAAATTCTATTGTTTCTCGCGACACATGCAATTATCCTAATAAGAGACGATATTGTTAGGAAGCGAGAACGGCAGTTCACCTCGATCCTGCAACCAGATAGGACGGGCAGCAAAATAGCTGCCGAACTCAACAGTGACTTCACTTCGATCCTGCAACCAGATAGGACGTGCAGCAAAATAGCTGCCGAACTCAACAGCGGGTTCTTTGCTTCGTTCCCTGCACCAAATAAGCAGTGGAAATTATGACTGCAAATGTTTTCCAGTAAACGGATTTGGTTTCCTCGACCAAAGTAGATGAAGGCAAGAATTCCTGACCAGCAAAGTTTCTCATCAAAGAAGCAAGCATGAGAAAGTCTCAATATTCTCAATATAGAAGAGAATGCCCGGAGGAGGATAAATGATCGGATAGTTCGCTAAGACGAAAGCGAGACAGTTGTGATGTTTCTTCAATCAACGGGAAATTTTTGGAAGATACCAGAAATAGTGCGCCCGAGAAATAAAGACTGTAATCAAAGTTAGGAACGGCTGAAGACGATTCCAGTTGCTGCATGGATGAAAGGCGAATAGACGATCCCTTCCGAAGCAGATGCGAGAACCGTAGACGATTGATTGATCCGAGGACAGAAGACTCGTTCGACCGTGAGACACAACTAGGCCCGGGAATTCCTGAAAGAATACAATGCTTAGATTCCATACGGATGAAGAATCCAAGTAAATGAATGGAAAGCGAAAAGTGATCAGCTACTGCTGATTTGAAAGAAGATCCAGGTGAAATTTATCTAAAGGCGTGAGAGACTCGGAGATCGGAAAAATAACCCTAACCAGAACACCGATCCTCGTAGTGACGGACTCAGAAAGATTTCTAGAGCTTATAGTTGACCAGCAATGGATATTCCGGCCAAGATAAAAGGAATAGGATTATTCGAATGTGTTCAACTGGTATTTTCGACTATTTTATTGTAAGTAAAATTTCCATTGAAATTTTTCTCTCAGCTGATAGGATTTTCTTATTCTAGATAGGGTTAGGTAAATCAGATGAGATAAATATAGGATCTTGAGAATTTTATAGAAGTTTGTTTTGAATTCAAATTAGCGACGAAAAGTTACAGAAGAAATCACTTGTATTCTTAGAGCAGAAGAGATAGATATTCTATTTATCTAACTTAGGTTTATTCAGGAGAAGAGAGAGATAGTTTTAGCTAATGGTGTCAGGAATAATAGTTGAATTGAAAGACCTTCTGTAGTTAGAGATAAAAGCAGTCATAGCCGGATAAAATAATTATTGTGGCCGGAATAATTATTAGAGAATTTAGAATAGGGGAATCTTTAGATAAGTGGTACAGCAATAAGCAGTTTGATATTTGAGGCCCAGAGAAAGCTGTAGAAATAAGAAGTTTAAAGATATAAAACTCCCCCAGAGAAGCAAGATCGTTAGACGCAAGTCGGAACCCGAGAGAAGCAAGAGAGTCTTATAAGAAGACCGTAAAGCTTTAGATTTATTAAGGTCTTTGAAATACAAAGTAAAATCCGAAGACCGGATTGATGTAAAGCTTAGAAAGCTGGTTGTAAAATATATTTACTGAATTATTAAATTGTGTTTCCGATTTCACGTTTTTTTAGTATCTTTGAGTAAAGTAATTTTAGAGCACTAAAAGAATTTAACTCTGCTAGCAAAGACTTCATTAAAATATAATCATAATTTTATTTACAAAAATAAATTTAAAAAAAAATAAATTTATTAGAAGTGTAATTGCAAGTCTAAAAAGAAAAAAGAATTAAATTTAATAGAAGCGAAACTGGAAGTCTAAAATAAATTTTTAAAAAAATAAATTTAATAGAAGTGTAATTGCAAGTCTAAAAAGAAAAAAGAATTAAATTTTATAGAAGCGAAATTGGAAGTCTAAAATAAATAAATAAATAAAAAAATAAAATTTAATAGAAGCAAAATTGGAAGTCTAAAATAAATTAAAAAAAAAATAAATTTAATAGAAGTGTAATTGCAAGTCTAAAAAGAAAAAAGAATTAAATTTAATAGAAGCGAAATTGGAAGTCTAAAATAAATTTTTTTAAAAATAAATTTAATAGAAGTGTAATTGCAAGTCTAAAATAAATTTAAAAAAAAATAAATTTAATAGAAGTGTAATTGCAAGTCTAAAAAGAAAAAAGAATTAAATTTAATAGAAGCGAAATTGGAAGTCTAAAATAAATTTAAAAAAAAATAAATTTAATAGAAGTGTAATTGCAAGTCTAAAAAGAAAAAAGAATTAAATTTAATAGAAGCGAAATTGCAAATCTAAAATAAATTTAAAAAAAAATAAATTTAATAGAAGTGTAATTGCAAGTCTAAACAGAAAAAAGAATTAAATTTAATAGAAGCGAAATTGGAAGCCTAAAATAAATAAATAAATAAAAAAATAAAATTTAATAGAAGCAAAATTAGAAGTCTAAAATAAATTAAAAAAAAAATAAATTTAATAGAAGTGTAATTGCAAGTCTAAAAAGAA
>JAFIDM010000003.1:289295-314635 GCA_023159025.1 Thereuonema tuberculata | reverse complement strand
GAATGGAATGAACAGCGACGTATCAGAATTAAAGTCTTTACTATTTATACACTTTTGTTTAATGCTTTCTCCTGGGTAAGCTCATTCAGTAACACCCCCTTTCACAGTAAGATCGTGTTCACAGTAAGGCCATGTTATTTTTATTGGGGTGTTCTATAGTTAAATTTATGGTGTGATGGGAATTACCATCAGTAATGTCCGTGCCATAGGAGCTGAAAGTGGTTTAAATATTATCTACGTCTTGTTTCTTAGCTACAATAAATACATCATCAACATACCTGTTGTAGAATTAAACCAAATTCCTGATCTTACTGAAATATTGAATACATACTGTAAGCATATTTCAGCAATAATTCCCCACATTGCCCTGTCCTTAAAGAAACTCCTATATTGCTGGAAAACATAGTCATTATATCTAAAGATCTGTTTTTGCAGAAATAATTTTTACCAGTCCCAATGTAGTGCTTCAATATTATGTTCATCAATTGAAGAGAAAATAAACATGAGGACCTCTTTCGTCATCTTCCACATAAGTATTGGGAACAAACCAGCCCTATCCATTGAAAACATACGTTATTGTCTAAATAGTCAAGATTTTTAATATTAGCGAAGTCTATCCCTTGCTAATCTGAAATATGTAAGAAGGTTTAACGTGCGGTCTATCGTTGTTCACTTCCGAGAGCGGGAGAAGGATTTATAGGTTTTCACGCTTTCTGAGGTTAATCATCGAGGCTAAATCTGGCTGATGAGTCCTAATAAGGACGAAACAGCTGTCCCAGATTGCCACCGATGATGGCTCAAAGGTGTGAAAGCAGAGGAATTTGGGCATTTTTTTTTTCGGTTAACCTGAAATGTTATTATATGTAGCTTGATAAAATACAGTAAAACCTCGTTAAGTCGTCACTCAAGGGACCAAACATTTTTGACGGCTTAAGCGGAGTGACGACTTGAGCGGAATGGGCATTTTTGAAAACAAAACAAAACAAAAAAAACAGTGAAATACAATATTTTCATGAATTGCTTTAGGATTCGGTGAGAAAAACAAGATTTTCAGAAATCAATACATGCAAATGAATGAGTGGAAAAAAAAAACAAACACTTTTTATAGTTACCACATTTTATTTTATTTTACTGGCATTAAAATAATCCAACAGTGTTGATTGATGAATGTGCTGATTATTGGAAATAACTTTCTTTTCTAATATACTTAAGGCTTTAAATTCTTCGTCTGTTGTACCTTGAATGGATGTTAAGTAATGTCGAACTTTCTTCAGGGCTTCGATTGTTTCTGTCTTGTTAGGTGGGGTTTGATCTATATTCTCGACATCGCTATCCTCACTTGAACAGTTTTGATTTTCTTCCAAAAATTCAGATGTCAAAGCCTGTACAGGCGCTTGTGAGCAGATTGCGATGTCGTTATCAATGTTGATAAACGCATTAGCGTCATTGACGCTGCACCCTTTTTCATTTGCAATTTGCAGCAAAGTTCTCTAACGGTTCCGGGTCGATGATGTCTTCGCTGAGGATTTCTTCTGATCCTGCGTTTGCTGTGAACCCTGCATGTCGGAAACAAAAAGAAACACTTTGTAATGAAATGGAACTCCAACTTTTGTGCCCATAGTTAATCGCATCTAAAACCGAAACTTCTAGCTTTTCGTTCCTATCCAATGCTTCTTTCATGTCCTTTACAAGCATTTTTTTGTACTTTCGTTTAAGGTCAAGAATTATCCCTTGATCTAAAGGCTGAAGAAGTCAGTTACATTAGGAGGAAGAAAAACAATTTCGATCGCTTTTCTATTTTCGGGTTGATTGGGAGCGAAACAGTTATCGACAATGATGGCAACTTTTCTTTTCTGACGCGAAAACTGAGAATCCAGTTTACGAATATATCGTTCCCAAATCGTTGTAGTCATCTATGCATTTGAATTTGCTTCATATTCAACTGGCAGGGATCTAACGTTTTTAAAGCAGCGTGGCTTTTTGCTTTTGCCTATCACAAGGGGTTTAAGTTTCTCATTTCCACTCATATTAACTCCAACAGAAGTGTTAGGCGTTGTTTGCTTGCTTTTCCAGAAGTGCACTTTTCACCCTTAAATGATAGAGTTTTATCAGGCAAAAGATGGTAAAATAAGCCTGTTTCATCCAGATTAAAAATATTTGATGCATCAAACCTAGATAAAATGTCCTTGAGAACATTGTTCTTCCAGTCTTCTATAGCCTCACCATCAACAGCTGCTGCTTCTCCGCAAATCGTTTTAAAAGAAAGGCAATGTCTGTCTTTGAAACGTTCCAGCCAAGCATTGCTGCCGCCGAAATCTTCCATGTTCAACTCCTTAGCAATTTCCATGGCTTTTTCTTTGAGAATCACGGCAGGAATCGTCACATTTTGCGATCTGGCATGTTTTAGCCATCGAACTAAAACCTCCTCGATCTCGTCAAACTTCGATTTCCTCATTCTCTTTCTTTTGTCTTTGCAGTCAGCTTCTTCAATTACTTGTTTCAATGAAAGAATATCGTTTAATGCAGTCCTGGGAATATGATGTTCTTTGGCAAAAGCTGTTTTCGAAATATTTGATTTTTCAAAAAGTGCAACTAAGTCTTGTTTTTCTTTAAAAGATAACGAGGTAAGTTTTCGCTTCCCTGACATGTTACAAATGTAATCAAACCACGAAATTGCAAGATAAAAAATAACCCTTAAAGCGGAGCTTACTCGCTATGAAATGAAATCATACTCAGTAGCGGTCAAGAAAAACGTTTACACTTGACAAGAGTCACAGCGAGAAGTGTGTAATTTCCCAAGTGAATTTCCCATGTGAAAATTCCCCGTAAAGGCTAGGCTTTCTTAGAGTGAAGGGGCGGGGCTGAAAAGATAGCAGGCAAAATTGAGAATAAAGATGCTTTTCGCCATTTTTGAGGGTGACGAGTTATCCGGAGTAGAATTAAATTTGGTGGAAAGAGGGTTATTTTACATTATTGTCAATGAGACTTTGTCGGGACCAAAGGAAAACGACGACTTAAACGGAGTGACGACTTATCCGGGTGACGACTTAACGAGGTTTTACTGTATTTGTAAACTTCTCTCTAAAATAATTATTTGTGTTGAAGCTGTTGGATCATCCAAAACGTTCTCAAAGATTTGTTGTTCAAGATACAGCTGCGAACTGAAATAAGAAAGGACTGTTTGGAACCACAGTTCCTTTAAACTCCCACACAAATTAACTCCTTTATTTAAATAAAGAGGTAATTATTCAAAAGGACACCGCGTCTTTGCTCTGCTTCAACGTAATGTCTTGGAGATAAAAGATTCCTAAGCTACAGACGCTTGTGACAGTGACTGATAAAACAAATTTACTTGTTGAAGAATCTGAAGAGAATCAGGAGAGAAAATTCTATTTCGTCACTGGTTTTCATTAAATAAGGAAAAAAATAAAACAAACAGAAAAATCGCATCAATTCAAAAATACATGATTAATTTGTACGAAATTTGATGAAAACCTTAGAGCAGTCGACATTAGCTAAGAACTCCAAAATATTGTATATGAAACACTAATTTTTCCGACAATGAGCAAATACCGAACCAGGTTAAAATAAAGATGTCCAAATTAAAAAGCCAAAGTATTTCAATATAGGACGAGTCGTAACAGCGATGTTTTAAGAGTGTCTAAGATCTCAGTAGATCTCATTGGCCTTTTTAAGCATCTCTAGATCTTGGGATGGAGAACAGGTCATCCAAGACACTCTGGATACGATTGAGATTAGAAGAGAACCAAGCCGTCCGTGTATCCTAGTGAAAATATGGATTAACCAATATAGATCAGCGTGGACCTGCATTATTGTCTTGTTTATCTTACTGCATCTGCGCCAATGATGCATTTAGCAGTCGGAGACATCGTCTATCTAGTTCAGCATTTGTGTTTTCTCTTGGAAGCGTCCAGTTAAGAGATCTGTTCTTATGAGATGCAACCATTAGTAACAGACGTATAATGACTTAATATCTCATTCTAGTAAATCCATTAAATTAACATCTTCCCTACAAGTGTGCTTTCGTAGTAGGAGAGCGTGAAGAGGATAACAGCATGTCTTTCATTTTCGCCAGATCAGAGCACATCTGGAATCACTCTGCAAAGGAAGTCCATTTGTCCATTTTCTGTTTTTTTCCTTAATTAATGGAAACCAGTTGTAAAATACACATTGAAAGAGATGAAACAGAATTCCACTTTCGAGTTTGGTCTACTATGGACCGCGGGAAACAATTGACTAATAGTCTTTTCCTGTCCTCCCAGTATTTCTTCATTCTCTCACTCTGCTTCCGCCTTCTATCATCTGACCATTGCCTTGGTCCTCGTAGTTTGTTTTCCCTGGAACCCCTTGAATCCATTAACTCTCATTCTAAACATTTTCCTATTCCAGATCTCTTCTGAATTAATCCCAACTTGTTCCATGTCGCTTCTAGTTTCCTCAACCCATTTAGTCGTCGACTTTAAGTTGGTGATATAGTTGAAGATCTTCTTAGTCAATCTACATTCGCTCATTCTTACGAGGTGACCATAAAATATCAGTCTTCTCTTAGACGTATCGTGTCTGTAATCTTTTCCACCCGTTTGTATAAATCCACAATTTTCTTCTTCCTCCATATACCATCCTCTCTTTTTTCCGATCAGAGTATCTTCCTTAAAATTTTTCTTTCTCTCTTTTCAAGTTCCTCTATTTCCCCTTTTTTGTTTAAAATTAGGCATTCTGAACTGTAGATCCCTTCTGGCTTGACAACCGTGGTATAGTGTCTGAATTTTGCGTTGTAGGAGAGAGCTTTTTTGTTATATATATTTTGTACTAACCTGTATGCCAGTTCCAACTTACTGATGCGTCCTTTGATTGCCTCTTTATCAAGACCATTTGGCTGGATCCATTCTCCTAGATACTTAAATTTGTCAGTTCTTTTAACCTTTCCATATCTTGTATTCAGATGCGTTTCTCTGTTATGTTTGTATTCCATGTATTCAGTTTTCTCATATGAGATCTTGAGTCCTGTTTTTTCTGCGATCTCCTGCAGTTTTTCAAGCATTATCTTGGCATTTTCCCTCTTATGAATACCAAGTTCATTAAGTAAAATTTTTTATTTTACACATAGTTTAGTTGGAGAAATATAGTTAGTTTAGTTGGAGAAATATAGTTTCTCAACCCTCCCCTCCAATTCAAAATAGTGGAGGAGCCTGTCTGTACTCGCAGTTCTGATGTCCCTGAATTCAAATGTAATGTATTTAAAACTCATTTAGATTTTGTTTTGCTGATATATCTTCGAATTAGCTAAATCAGACAAACTTATTAGTATCTGTTATTTAAAGACTGGGTTATTGAATAGCGCATGAAGTCTACCTAATGTTATTTTACTTTAATGAAATCATCAAATCTCAAATTCCGTCGGACATAGGTCGTCAATGAGGTCATGTCAGCATCTTTTGTAGCTAGTCTCAGGTCGTTCCAAGTCATTCCACCGCACTTCTTCATGATAGTTCTTCTCCATGTATTTCTGGTCTTCCTCTTCTTCTACTTCCTTGTGGATTCCTTGTAGTTTAGGTTCCAGGTCTTCTTTTGGTCAGCGTGTGGGTTCCAGCCACCCAAACTTCCTTCTTATTTCTAAGATGATACTTGTCTGTCCTGTTGGCTCCCATAAATCTTTCATTTCTTATAATTTTACTCCACCATATTTTTAAGAATTTGACGGAGATATCTATTAACAAAGCTTTGAATCTTTCTTTGTAGTACATTTGTGATTTGCCACGCTTGGCATCATAAAGAAGCATGATTTTACACAAGCGATGAAAATCTTAATCTTAATAGTCTTCCCAATACAATTTAACTTCCATACTTTCCTCAATTTACAGAAGGCTTTTTCACCTTTTTGAATCCTCACATTTACAACTTCAGTTGTCCTTCCTTCTTCATTTACAATACTTCGTAAATATGTGAATGACTTTACAATTGTAATATTCACATTGTTATTCAAAATTAGAGGTCTTCTTAGATTCACATTAATTCTAATTTCTTTAGTTTTTGTTTTTGCTTTTATCTATAGTCCGACTTTTGGATTTCGTTTCTTATTTATCCACTAATTTCCTTTGCTGGCGTAATCTAAATCTTCTCAAATATTAAAAGGGTTCTAACAGATTCCTTTTCTTTCATTGTATTTTTTAACACACCATCCAATACTATCAGAATAATATTGGTGAGAGAAGACCTCCTTGTTTGATCGTTTCAAATGCTTCCCTTTGCTTCGTACCGTGCATCTGAAGTCTTGTCTTAATCAGGTTAATAATCATAAACCCCTTTCTTTTAATGGAATATTGAACTGCATTGTCGTTAGTGCTTTTATCTCTTTTTAAAACCAAACATTCCTTTTCATATATCGTTGCTTTTAAAATATATTTTATCTGTTTCAACTATTTATTTCAACTCTAATTAGAACTTTAAAACTTTTTTTTCATTTCTTTTTAATTTATTTTTTTAAAAAACGTTTCCATATCTTTATGGTAAGTGTTCTGTAGTCATATTGATCCTCTTTCACTTTATATTGTATTTTTTATTTATTATTTTACTTATCTATCTGACATTTTATTAGTGTTTTTTACATGTATTTTATTTTTTGATTAACATAGTTTATACTTTTGGCTTCATTTGATGAATTCCAGTTTTTTTTGTAATTACATATTTTACTTATATTATTTACTTGTTCTATGTCATTTTATTCTGTACTTCTAACTTATTTTGTAGCAGTTCAGAATAAGTTCTATATTCTTTGCAGTAAATCTAGATCACTTCGGCCGTCCTAAGGTAAAAGGAAGCAACTAGCAATTTGGAAACTGATTATTTGCTGCCTGTGACCATAGATATAAGCATATTGTGAGTCAGTTGCTATCTTTGATCATCTGAATAGGAGCCAAACTTAACAGCAGATCTCTACCAAATTGCTTAGGAAGATGTGGAGATACTTCCGTACGTAGAAAATGCAGAAAACGCAAAATCACAAAATTTGTAGTTACAGTAAAACCTCGTTAAGTCGTCACTCAAGGGACCGAACATTTTTGACGACTTAAGCGGAGTGACGACTTAGGCGGGGTAGGCATTTTTGAAAAAACCCCAAAAAAAAACAAACTGAAATACAATATTTTTATGAATTGCTGTAGGATTCGGTGAGAAAAACAAGATTTTCAGAAATCAATACATGCAAATGAATGAGTGGAAAATAAAAAAAACAAAACACTAAAACTTGTAGCTTTTCGTTCCTATCCAATGCTTTTATCGTGTCCTTTACAAGCATTTTTTTGTACTTTCGTTTAAAGTCACGAATTATCCCTTGATCTAAAGGCTGAAGAAGTGCGGTTACATTTGGAGGAAGAAAAACAATTTCGGTCGCTTTTAAATTTTCGGGGCTTACTCGCTATGAAATGAAATTACACTCAGTAGCGGTCAAGAAAAACACTTTGACAAGAGTCGCAGCGAGAAGTGTGTAATTTCCCAAGTGAATTTCCCACGTGAAAATTCCCCGTAAAGGCTAGGCTTCCTTAGAGTGAAGGGGCGGGGCTGAAAAGATAGCAGGCAAAATTGAGAATAAAGATGCTCTTCGCCATTTGAGGGTGACGAGTTATCCGGAGTAGAATTAAATTTGGTGACGAGTAAAAGAGGGTTATTTTACATTATTGTGTATGAGACTTTGTCGGGACCAAAGGAAAACGACGACTTAAGCGGAGTGACAACTGATCCGGGTGACGACTTAACGAGGTTTTACTGTACTTCCTTTTAACTTAGTAGTTCTTTTTTTTTTTTTTAATGTTTACCAATCCTACTAGGTATTCAAAAATAAAGAATACCTGTAATGTAGGTGCTGATAAATTAATATGTAATTATTACAGTAGATTAATTAACTTTGTTAATAATCTAATACAAACGAAAAGAAACTTAACAAAAGTTAATAGTTAAAAATTTAGAGTAATATTAAATTTTTAACTATTAACTTTTGTTAAGTTTCTTTTCGTTTGTATTAGATTATTAACAAAGTTAATTACGTCAGCGATTAATAAAGTTTTTACATTTTTAATACTTTTTAGTGTTTTAGAATTATATTTCTCCCAATTAATTTGACTGAATAATTTATATTTTATATAATTTTCTAATCTTAAGCCAAAATTATTACTTAGTTTATTGATTTGAAAGATTGTTAGCCAATTGTATCTAGTTATTTTTTCATTATTTTTATTATTTCTTTCCATATTGACATTGTAAATGTTATTCATAATTATTTTATAGATAAATTTTCTTTAATGGTAAGTATTTTAAATTTTTTCCTTATCTTGTTTTTTTCCAAAATGGGTAAATTGCTGAAATTTGTATATACATTATTGAAAATTTTAAGAATTAATTTATTAATATTTTTAATTTTTTTTTGATTCATAAAAATCCAACACTCTAGACCATAATCCCAAACCGAATCCACTAAAGATTTGAAAATTATTACTTTTTGTTTAAATGGAATAAGTAAATTAATATGATAAAAGAGATAAGTGTAAGTATATAATTTTTTTATGATAAAATCATATTGTGTATCCCAGTTAAATTTCTCATCTAAATATATTCCCAGGTATTTTTGCTATGTTACAAATTCACTTTTTGACATGTACAATTACTATTAGTATATACACTGGAATTTATTTCTCTACAACTATGATAGTGAAGTGTCAGAAATAATTCTTTATTTAATATTTTATTTTTATTTTTAATAACCATTGCCTTTGTTTTTTTTATAATTAATGGTCATAATATTATTATTTGCTCACTTTATTACATTATTTAAATCTTTCTGTAGAGAATTAAAAGCAATATATTGATCTTTATTACTAGAAATTCGAATAACATCATCCGCATATATATTTATATTTTATATATATATTTTAGTAAATTTAATATAATTAGTTATAGAATTAATGTACAAATTAAATAATAAAGGTCCTAAATTGGATCCCTGAGGTACACCTGCCTTAATATTGTAGAGTTTGCTAATACCATGAATGCTTTTGGGTAAGCTTTCGCGCAGCGAGCCAAACGTCGACGAGTAGATTCTGCTGATGAGTCCCCAATAAGGACGAAACAATTGTACAGAATTCTCGTTGATGTTGGCTCAATGGGCGAAAGCACATTTATTGTTCGGTTGGCGTATCTCTCTCCATTTATGATTTTTTTATTTTAATTTAAAATTTTCTGTTTTCTAAATAACTTTTTATGACTTTATAAAGATTGTCTCTAATACCTATAATATTAAGTTTTTATAATAATAAATTATGATTTATATTGTAGAAGGCTTTTTTAAAGTCAATGAAAGTAATGTATGTGATATTCCCATTATTTAAATTTTCATTTATGAGATGATTTAAGCTTTTTAAATGTTTCACTGTACTATTATTGGGTTGGTAAGCATATTAATGTTTCGTTAATATATTCTTTTTTTTAATAAAATTATAAATAGCATTTGATACATAGCTCTCAAATATTTTGTAATGTTTGCGAGTATTGAAATAGGTCTATAATTGTCAAAATTGTCAATTTTGCTACCTTTAAAATATATAGGAATAATGTACGCTATTTTCCAAAGATTAGGGTAAATACCTGTATAAAAAATATTACGAAAAAGTTCAACAATTAACAGAGAAATGTCATCCTTTAATTTTTTTTATTTCATTAACTGATATATTATCTATGCCAGTAGAAAATTGTATCCTTTGTTTGTTGATTGTATTTGTAATATCTAGTGCATTTGGTAAAAGCATTGCAATAGAATCAATAGAATCAAAACAAGGATTAGTTTCATAAAATAAAGAATGGCGAGTCCTATACTTTTTATTTTCTTCATTTCTTTGTGTGAAGTTTTTATATAAGTTCCTCAAAATAAGGTTGATATCATATTTTTCCAATAGTTTGTTCAAATCATTGTTTGCCGAAGTTTTCTGCTTATAACAAAATTCTTTATTAATAATTTTGCATATAGTAGTATTAGAATTATGATCTTTTTCAATTAACTTTCGGTAATAGCTATTTTTCCGTTTAAAAATTAGATTTTTTAACCAATTTCTCTTTCTTTTATACAATAATTCATACGTTTTATTAGTTCTATTCCATTTAAATTTTTTAAATAACTTATTTTTATCCTCTATGTGTTTCATAATTTCCTGAGTCATCCAGGGATGTTTGTATGTATTATTATTAAAATTCCCAGAATTATTATGTGTGTTTTCTAATTTATTTTTATTTTTAGTGATAAAACAAGCTTTCTTTATTATTTTGTAGAGTTTATTAATATATTTATTAGGATCTTGGTTATAGTTATTTTTGATTTCAGTGGTTAAAAGATTTATTTTGTTAATAAAGTATTCCTCATCCATAAGGTAATTCTTTTTCAAATTATTATATTGGTTTAATGATGTAAATTGACCTTTTTTGTAATTTCAATTAATATACTAAAATGGTCTGAGATATCCCATTCTATGATATTAGCAGTAATTTCAGTATTTCTCATATTAGAGAAGCAATGATCGATACAAGTATTTGTGGAGGAAATTTTTGTAGTGGCTTTTCTTGTAGTTTCATAAATATGATTGATGAAACCTATATTGTAGAATGTTTGTAGGTAATTGCAGGTTATTTTATTTAAACTAGTTTTTCCTTTATCGATATTCGAATCACCTAAATAAATCACATTGTACAAATTATTCTTTCCGATTTCAGATAAACTTTTTTTTAATTCATTAGTAAAAACAATTTTGTAAGTGTGAGGTGGTTTGTAAATTGCAAAAATTACTAACTCTTTTAAAGTGGGGGATTTATTATCAATTTTACAAATAATACTTTCATAAGTTGTAGTATTGGAGTTTATATTATTAATTGAATATGAATCCTTATAGAAAATTATAATACCACCACCCCTAGAGCTTCTTCTTAAATTAGAGATCTTATTGAAGCCAGGAATATTATAGAGAGAGATTTCTTCATTTTTTATATTAACTTCAACAAGAATAATTAGATCGATAAAATTAAGTTTTGAGTCTATATTAGCCATTAGATACACAAAATTAGCCATTAGATACTTCTTATATTTAAGAAAACAATATTATTTGCTTGATTTTTTGGGGTCCATGAATTTAAATTATCAATAATATTTAATTGTCCTCTTTCAATAGGTTTGTGATCCTATATATTTCTGTCATTATTATTTTTTTTTTTTTTTTTAGAATTGAAGAATACATTTTTTTAATATCCTCCTCACTTTGGATATATATTATTTTGGAATTTTCGTTTTTTCTTGTTAATATATTATATAATTTTTTATCCAAACAAATTTGTAGGCCTTTAATTTAGCTTCCATTTTTGTTCTCCAAAAAATGTTTTTTAAGTTTTGGATTAAGTTTTCATTTATGTAGATTTTGCTACTGTTGTTATATCTGCATTTATTAAATGTTTATGTTGTTTATACCTAAATAGCCAATTGTCTCTGTCTTTACTGTTTAAGAATTTAACTATGATGGGCCTATTTCTATATTTATTTATCTTTCCATGTCGGTGAATCTATTTTATCAAGGGGGTTATCGAAATCTAATTTTGTTGCGATGTTTTTCTTCTAATTTTTCATTCTCATTTTCTTCCACTCCCGCAATTTCAATATTGAATTTTCTTTGTTGTAGTTCTAACTTATGTATACTGCTTTCCAATTGTTGAATTTTTTCTTGGTGAGTCTTATTTTCAAGTTCTACTTGTTTCATTTTTTCTTTGAGTTCTTGTTGACTTTCTTGATACTTATTAATTTTATCCAGAATATCTTCATATTGCTTGTTTACAAACGTGATTGACTTTCTTATCTCCATTAATTCATTTAGAATAGTCTGGCCTAAATGACTGTCTTTATTAAATTCAGTTGGTTCCACATTCTGTTTATGGGGAGACAGGTTATATTGATTTACATTTTGATTTGTAATTTTCATATTATCTTCTGAATTTAAATCTTTAATACCTTTTTTAGTTCTGATTGTTACCTTTCTGCACTTGTCACATTTCCACATCTTTTTCTTTGAAGGAGTTGAGAAGTCGGTCATATCCCCCTCCTTCACACAGCTAATGTGCTGTTCTGCTCCACATGATTGGCAACGTAATTCTTCAGGTTTTAGTAGTTTGTTACAGGTTTGGCATTTTATCTTTAGTTTTAAGAACTCACTCATATTAGTTCTTGTTCATTATATTACTAAGTATATTAAATTGTGATTGATGAGTTTTGTTGTTCCAAATGGGAATCTAGAAAGGAAAATTCTGTTCCATAGAAACTGGGGTTTAAAGAAAAAAGCCAAATGGACAATTAGTGAAGTTACACAAAATTATTTCAAGAAATTTTTTTATTACGATGATGAACTGCTACGATAGATAGAAAAGTTTTTTGTTTTTTTATAAATTTTATTAATTTTTACCTTTTCTCTTTTTTTCTGTCAATGCATTTCTAAAACATCTTTAAAAATTAGATTCATTTTAATGTTGGTTAAAGTAGAAGAACAGAAAGTGTCAATTCCAATAATCAACTTATATAATTTGCTAAGTTCGTCTGTCTGTCTGTAACTCGATATAATTAAGATATCACTGCACCGATTTTAATGAAATTTGGCATACTTACTCAGTTTTTTACGCTGATATGGAAACTCAAAACTATTTTCGCCGTAGAAGCTTCGTTCACAAGTTAGCGCAGTATTTAGATTATACAAAGGTGAGTTTCGTTGCTACAATCATTAATAGGAAACAATATGACACATACATTATTTAATATTGTAATGGAACAATGCATTATTACTAAATTACTTGAAGAAAGATAATTAAAAAATCTACAAATTGTCAGAGAATTAAAGCACAATAAGCTGTCTGTAACTCGAATAATTAAGCTATTAAGATAGATCCAACGGTTCTCAATGATACCATTGAATCAAGGGTACTCAAATTGGATGAAAATATTAGTTCATTGTGTCATTCCATGTTGTTTCCATGAAATTTTATTCTTGGGAACTGACCTCGACAACTGAAACTCTAACAATACGTTCAAAATCAAATAATTTTGTTACTACTGCATCCATTTTAATGAAATTTGGCATACTTACTCAGTAGTTTACGCTGATTTCGAAACTCAAAACCATTATTTGCCGTAGAAGCTTCGTACACAAGTTAGCACAGTATTTAGATTATATTTACATTATATTTGATAGTTGATAATAAAATGATTTTTCAGGTTTTTTTATGCCTGTCGTCCGACAGGCTTTGCTGCTAGTAACTTATAATCTGCTCCAATGACTATTAACCTACTGGTCGCTTTGATTACAATATTTTCATTCTTAATCCCTTTTCTTTGGATTCTGGTTCATTTTAGGAGCTTTTCCCATAGACGATTTTTTTTTTAATTTTTCTGAGACACTTAAAAACGAGTCAAAAAGTGATCAAAATTTAGATAGAAGACATTGACAGACATCCCGAATTAGTTCGCTTCGGGTTAACGTGCGTTTTCAGTTGACCCACGGAGTGCATCCTCTATTTTGGACGTTCAACTGACTGCCATTTTTTTTGGCCATTCCGTATGCATGGAAGAAAAATAAGGTTAAGATAGTTGGGTTTTTCTTTGTGTATAATATAGGAAGATCCAAAAGCTAACCACCCTAAAGTGGCAAATGTTTTATTCTAGTTGCTTCAGTAAAATTATTTATTCCACAGATGCGTTCCATGTATTTTTATTTCTTGTTTATTTATTACTACACAGTGTTTAGTAGTTACTAATATTTACGTCAGTAATGCAACCTATATGATGATTATATAAATCGACAGATGAAAAATGCTTCCCAGTTACGTCATCTCTAGGGGATCCAAACTTGATGGAGTGCAGGACATGGAGTGCAGGAAATCGATTGCATATATTTATTTATATATATATTATCAATAATATATTATTA
The DNA here is from genome assembly GCA_023159025.1 of Thereuonema tuberculata. Lineage (NCBI taxonomy): Eukaryota > Metazoa > Arthropoda > Chilopoda > Scutigeromorpha > Scutigeridae > Thereuonema > Thereuonema tuberculata. Next base: position 300,623 of record JAFIDM010000003.1, on the reverse strand, counting down.
ATTTAAAAACAATTTAACGTGCGTTGTATTTTAATTTATATTTTTAAAATGCAATAATAAAATAACCCAATAATATTTCTCCGACAGAGAGACTACAGAAGAAAGGAAGTGCTTTTTAAAGATCACATGTCTTGGAATTTTTAACTCTTGATTATCTCAATTGTATATAAATAGAGATTCTCTTAATGTAAGATTGAAAAGGGACCACTGCCTAAAGGGTCCGAAAGCTCTCTGCAACTGACAATGTAATGTATACAGCAATTTTTAAATATTTTTAAATACAAATTTTTAGATGTATATTGTGTGTTTTTATTATTGCATTTAAAAAAAATAATATATTATAAAATCGATAAATAATATATATTCAATCAGTCGGATTAAGCTCAATGATAGGATTCTTTTGAAATGTAGAAATTTCTTTTTTTGATTTCAATTATTGGGAAGTCATAAGATCGTGTCTGTGATACTTCATCAATGCCAATTATTGCTGCCCAATTTCATGATTCTGGATAAAAAAAAAAGGAGCTGCCACAGAAATACCTTTTTTTTCTTTCCTTTTTACTTGTTTCATAATCATATCCATTTCCTCGAACTTTTCATAAAAAGTTGAATTTTCATTGAATTCAGATGTATTTTATAAATGTCTTGAAAGATTTGGAAGTAATAAAAAAAATTACTGCTTTTGCCTAAAATATTACCACTGATAACAAACATACACATATTTGACATAATATTTATGTCAACATTGAAATATAATATTAAGTTGTAGATTTGACTCAAATTTGCAATGAAGGGTTTAATTGATTTCCTGACTTCACCCAAACCAACAGATGATCTTAGATTATAACTTAGTTAAAAGTTGAACCCTTATGGGAGAAACATTATAGTAACATTGTAGTTGTAATATCTATTTTCCCCTTTGATCAGCGGAAGGAAACAAGGACTAATTGATCTCAAACTTATTTCCGTGTCATATAATCAGTTCTGTTCCCTGATCCAAAAATACTGTCAGAAATTTAAGACGAATAAAAACTAAGAATAGGAGGCTGTTAGGAAATGCTAACATTTTCGAAAAGAAAATCTTTATTCAAGTTATCTTTAATTTCACTTAAAATAGAAAAAAAGTTGGTAGGTTCGGAATTGTTTTGTTTTAATTATTAAATTCATAAAATTTTTTTACTGTTTCTTTTATTGAAACTGTTTTTCCTCTTCATTATTCTAAGGATGTTTGGATGAGCGAAGAACAGAGAATATTTCTACATCTTTTGAGATGATAGTGAAGATCCTCCGCATTTAACTAAAATCCTGAGGCAAATAAAATAAGCCTCTGCTAGTGGTGGCGGAAGGAAAAGTTTTTTTACTTTAAAAAAAAGTATGTTATTACTATCTTTTAGCTACACGCATATTATGAAAAATCCTCAAAATTGAAAACCAATCAAAATGTGAAGGTTTTGGAAAATGGGGTTCGTGAAGAATGCAAAGGAAAAGAATTGCACTGACATTTCTTAGAAGTCTAATTCTAGCTGTAAATTTTGACTTTGTTACTTAAAAAAAAATGAGCTTTGCATAATTGAAAATATATTTAACCTAAATTAAAAAAAAACAAAAAAACACAATCTAGATTTTAAAAGTAAAAAAAAAAAAAAAAAAAAAAATAAAAAGACCCTGAAACTTTCTAAGAATTTTCAATCAATTAAATTAATAGAAACTGAATAATTCCTATGAGAATCATTCATTTTTTTAAAAAATATTTACGTAAAATAATAAAATAAAAATCTGGTTGATTGTGCTTTAAAAAAATGAAAGAAAGAAACGCATTAACGTTAGTTCTGATCCTAAAAACAAACAAATAAAACAAATAGTTAAAAAATGTAGAAAATATTTTCGAACCTCCTTCAACGGTTTCTTTCGTCTCACAAACATCTCTTAAAATATCTCTAATATCGTTGCGATGGGGAAGGGAGTGAGAGTTGTAAACCCCCTTCCCCTAATTGCATCCGAAAACGTAAGAAATCTTGCTTAACTGACCTTTTTCGTTGGAAAGCCAGAATTATAACCTCTCCCCTCCCCCGCCCCATCTGGATAAAAAAAAGGAGAACATTTTCATTCCAGATTCTGAGCACAGATCTATTTAGTTGAACTTCATGAAGACGTAGAACCTGAAGATTCTAACTGTTTTTGCTTATATGTGAATATTTCTCTTGAGGCATCAATTATCTGTACATTTGCTATCGGTTAATCAAAGAGAACATTCTTCAGTGTCTTTAATGTAATTTGTGTCTTTAATGTAATGTAATAGTGATCAATTCTCGCGTTTAATGGGTATGGTTTGTTTTGATTGACATAAAAATTCAAACAATTCTTAAGAACAACACTTTTTGTTTTGTTTTGAAACTATAAGGATCATTGAACCAAGTAAAAAAAAAAAATCCTGCAGAAGTGTAAATGAAGTGTATTTTGAAATGATTGTTATTTAAATAGAACATAATTTAGTAGCTAAATGATACAAATGAATTCCATTACAGGCTAATGCAATCATATTGGCCAAGGCAGTGGCTCCGTGCATCCTCCGGAAGATCCTGTGGAGGCGAATATAATGAGGACAATGACGTAATCGACCTGGTTCATGGCGTCCTATCTCATTACCAACTCCTGCTTCTTTTTCAATGATCATGCGAATATGCATTGTCTGTAACATGGGTGGGACGAGATACAGTCGTGTGGCCAATTCAATGAAAAAACAAATGCACAACGCCCACACCTAAAACAAAAAAAATAAAATTTCATTTGTATGACATGGGGATGTCTAGATATTTATTACAATTTTAATACTAATTCAATTTAATTTCAGTAATAGACATTTATTCATTTTTATTTATCATTTTTTAATTTAGTTTTAATATCAGGACACAAAAACAATATCACAACTCTTTTTACTTCAAAATCCATTAGTATGAATAACAAAACCTCGATCGTTCAAAGTAACTAAACAAAACCTCAATCGTTTCCATGTCACATGTGGAGAAAAGTTTACAAGTGAATCAGGGCAAGGGATAATACGATTGAAAATATGAATGAAATACATGTGGAGAAATCTCAACCTTATACCTCTCACGCATGTAAAGGGATCTTAACTTCTAAATCACGGACGGGATATAACATTTCCATGGCACATGTGGAGAAGTGTTTATTTGTGAATCAGAGCGCGGTTAAGAACTTTGAGATGTGAATCAGTTCCATAGGGAGTCTAAGAAATGTTTATTTGAGAATCAGGGCAAGGGATAGATTGTTTCTATGGGATTCGGATCTTTGTGGAGAAATGCAAGTGAATCGAGCAGAAGTGAAGAAATGGGAATCAGGGAATTATTTCAACAACGTCCGAGTTGCAGTTCAGTGACCAGTGATGAGTTCAGTGACGGTTGTATTGAAAACATCTTTAATTTCAACGAAGATAAACGAACCAAACGTTTAGCATTAAAAAACAAAAGCCAAGGGTCGCCCACAAAATCTATTCCGAATGAACTAAAAAGGTCTTCAAGAAATGTAACATCTGCAAGGAAGATGTGATGAAGAATATGTTGCTTGTACGACTTTCTTTCATGAAGACTACATTGGTTTAACAAAGGACGATAAAGAAGAGTTTTTTTATGCCCAAGTGCAACAATTTTTCTTAAATTTAAGAATTTAATCGGAATGTTTCTTTGTCTCAAGTGGTGGGATTCAGCCGCGTCTGTTCGAGAAAACCATTTCCTAACATTTCAGCATCGAACCGGTTGTTAAATGTTTTGGTTACGTATTTAAAATATTTATTTAGGAAAAAAATTAATAAAACAATAATTTTTCAGAGTTATATTAATCATTAGAAATTAATTTTTTGATAAAAAAATGATTCGTCGATGACATTCATGACACATGTGCATTCCAGCATTTATGACTCTTAGTCTTATCAGCTCAGCTTTGAAGGAATGGGATCCAGTTCAATAGTGAAAAGATGGTTGAGAAGTAATAATTAATCCCACTGATACCAAAGAAAAAGAACGACTAAAGCAATCTTTCGGCTGATAATATAGAAGCATTTAAGATCATAATTTTGTTATATACAAATAAAAATAAAAAACTGATAATTATTCATAATGTTATTGTTCCGTTGTAAATGCATAAAAAGGAACTAAATAAAGTTGTTAAAGTTTTTTTAGGTAGTTTTTTTTTTTAATCACATGAAATAGTTGCTAATGCATCGAATCGTTTGTTAAATGTTTTGAATTCCACCACTGGCCATATTGGGTAGCCTATTGTAACCAATAAATGCTCTTTTTGATGTAGAAATGTAACGTGTGTGAAATTAATGGTGTAGTTTTAAAAAAAGGTCAGACACAACGTAATTAAAAAACATCAAAACACATTAAAATCTCGACCAAGTTTCGATCGGATCTGCCGATCTTTTTCAAGTGAAAAGCCTATTTTTGTCTGTCAGATTTTTTTATCCATATCCTATCAAACTTGTATCTTTACTTACCAATAAGTTGTTCTTTAAGATTTATTCATTAGAAAGTACAGGGTGATCCAAATTATAGAAGAGGTGTTTAGACCTCTGTGTAGGAAAAACTACTGAGCGAATCGCCATTTGAGACGTTGACTTTATACGAGTAGGATGTATTGCTTCACTAATGCTGAAAGGGCAGATTTGTACCTAACCTACGGGGCAGCGAACGGAAAAGGACGAGCCGCTGAACGATTGTATCATGAACAGTTCCTTAACAAACGTGTGTCCAATCATCAAGCGTTTGCACCAGAGATTGTTGATGGAAGAACTTGAGCAGCTACTATGAAGCTGTAAATGTACATCTTATTGTCATATTGTAAACATAGGGCTAATAAAAATGTTGTCTATCTTAAAAGATCTATCTTATTGTCTTTTATTTCTGAACCTTAGTGTATCTTCTAGCATATTCGGGTGACGTTGCGGACATACTATGAATAAGGTTTGGTTTTGTATTCATGACCTATCTTTAAAGTTTGTATAAGGAATTTTGAATCATCCTGTATAATTGGATTTTGGACAGGAATGGCTTTAATGGTGTTTCCTGGGAGGAGACCCTTTAATTTCTTTTTAAGGAATCGACTGGGACAATAGTCTAGTGTCCATGCCCTATCATCATGCAGTGAAGCTGTTAGAACAGGATGGGTCACTCACCAAGACCCACTGGCGAGCGTGGTGAGCAATAGCCAACACCTTTGAGTTTTGTATGATGTGTCCAAACAACAACTAAAGGCGTCATTCCCCGGAGACTGGAAGATCTCTGTCCCAGGCATAGCCGGGGGGGGGGGGGGATGGGCGTTGGCCGTCTTGGAATAATTTACGCCCGTCCTAGCGTGATTTTAGAAAATAACATCAAGGCAATTTAAGTATTGACGTATAAAATGTTTTGTCATCAAATGTGGAGAAACTTGCTGGAAATATCACCTTTCCTTCTATTGAAAGTTTGATTCCGATTTGGCTACTGGAACAGTCGCCGTGAAGCCATTCTACGGTTGTTCTACCTCTTGCACAGTTCCGTTGATCAGTAGTAGACTGCTAGTGACTGCTGACATATCTTTTTAAAGCTTTCTTCTTGTGGATGTAAACTTTTAGTTAAAATTGAATTGAACTTAACAGAGATATTATTATTTACTTAACAATTACTTAGATATTCACGGCAGTAATAAAGGAAGAAGACTTGCATAAATGAAACTTTAAGAGATAAAGAGTCAAATAAAACCATCTCATAATTTCTTCAGTAAGCTGATAAAATTCTATAATAAATATTTTCAGAACGCGAGTCCATTTAACTTTAACATAAATGCTGAAAGAATATTAAGCAAGAAAATGTATGTACAATCAATCCTTCTATCATCTCTTCTGTTGCTAATTAGCGTATGGATTCCAAGATTACTGGAAATCGATTTTATTCATTCAATGAATTTAAAAATCCGATAAATACGGTAACTAAAAATTTGTAGAGCCAGTAACCATTTGTAATTAAAAATATGTATATCTCTGTGATTATAATTATTTAAACCGAAATAAATGTGTACCAAAAAATGTGTTTCTTTTTGTTACGCCTATTTTTTTTTGTGTGAGATATATGGTAAAGGAAAAAAACATAATTTTTTTTTGCCCGCCCATGGAAATTGTTTGCCTCCCTTAAAGCTAGTTCTGGCTCCGTCCACATCAGAGTCGGCTACACTTAAAGGCAAAGGAAGAGGCTGCCATTCATTGGCTTCGTATATATAACTGTCGAACGCTTTCCAGTGAAGGAAAGTCTAAGGGACCTCCGAGGCTTAGAAACATCTAATGGGAGTTAGTGAAGTGAGAAGAAAAGGAGAAGACTCTGTTCTAACTGTAAAGGCCCAAGAAATAGTGGAAATTAATATTACATAATTAGTAAACGGTTAAAAAACAACTTGGTGTCAATTAACAGTAATTAAGGAACAACACTTGTTTTACAACTATAAGAGAGTTATCAGCTTAAGAGAATTCGAGTTTAAGTTCCAACAACTATTTATTCTGACCATTTTATGCTGAGCTTTGTAAAATAGTTCGTAAACACTGTACTGAGGATTTCAGGAAGTATAATTGTGAACTGGTAAGAAAAGCACTAGAGAAAATAAAAACTGCTAAACGTTCTTTAGGCACCGGTAAGAAGTTCATGACTGCTCTAAGAAATGAAGCTGGCATCACTATTAGAAATCGTTATGAAGTTTATTGAAAACTTTTATAGCAATTTATATGGAAATAATAAAACCTTAAGAGGAATGGCATGTAAGACTGTATCGGAAGTACCTCCAGTATTGAAGGTCAAGTACGCCATCAATTGCATGAAGAAAGGAAAAGTACCAGGATATGACAGAATTTTTTTGTTTATGTTCTGCAGTCCTATTAGGTGTAATTACTTAATCACTCATGTATTATAATATTATAATAATATTAGTTGCTGGAAATATGAGCATGTCATTAAGATTATTAGAAAGAAAATTACTAATAAAAAAAAGTAATTTAGAAAGTTTTAATCGCTTATCTAACATAGAATTTGTCTATTTAATTTTAATAAATAATATAACATTAAAATATTAGAAATTCGTTTTAATTTTATTATTTATTATATCATAAACCGTTGATTTTTAATTGCTTTTATGCTACTACTATCATAGTTATCCCAATTTAGCTGACCAAAAAGTTTAGAATAAATCTATTCATTTATTCAAAATTATTTTTAATTTTAGGTATTTCAAAAAAACTTTTAATCAATTTGATCCAGTAGGACTTGAGATATAATTTTTAAAAAATATTTATATTTTTATATTTATAAATATTTTTTATAATAATTTTATAAATAATTTTTTCTTCAATATTTAAAATTTTATATTTGGTTCTTATTTTTAATTTATTTTCCAAAGTTTGGTACTTATAATTAAGACAAATATTATTAATAATTTTGTATATCAATCTGTTTATCTGATATTTAGTTAGGAAACACCAATATTCCAAACCATAATTTAAGACGGACTCAACTAATGATTTAAAAATAATAAGCTTTTGTTTACTTATATATATTTCTTAAGTAATAAAATATATATAAATAAAAGTGTGCAATCTATTAATGATATAATTATATTGTTTACACCAACTATAATTATCATCAACATAAATCCTGAATTGTTTATAATTTTTTATACACTCAATAACATTACAATCGCAATTATATGATATATTGTTATTACTATTAGTTAAATTATTACAAAAAATATTATGTAATTTAAAAGATAAGGTTAAATCTAGTTTTTTGTTTTAGTTTTCATTATCACAATTTTTGTTTTCTTCTGTTTTATTATCACTTTTTTTTTCAAAGGCCATTTTGAAATATTATTCAGATCTTTTTGAAGATTTATATAATATAAAAAACAAATTTTCGATCTTTGTTACTACTAAGAAGTAGTACATCATTCGCGTAAATATAAAAAGAGCAATATTTAACTGAATCGAATTTATGTATAGAAAGAAAAATAATGGTCCCAAATTAGAACCATGAGGAATACCACTTAGAATATTATCTATTTTACTTGTGAAAATTTTTATTTTAAGTTTAAATTTTCTATTTCTAAGATAGTTATTTATAAGGTTATGAAAATCTCCTCTTATACCATACCTTTCTATTTTTTTTTAATAATACATTGTAGGTAATGCTATCAAATGCTTTACTGAAATCTATGTAAGCTATGTAAGTTACCTGAATATTATTTAAATTTTTATTTATTTTAATATTTAAATTGTTTTACAGATCATTAGTACTTTTACCAATCTGATAAGCATATTGATTTTTATTTAAAATATTATAATTCATTATAAAACCATATATGGATTTAATTAAATAACTTTCAATAATCTTTGAAATGTTAGATAAAATAGATATAGGTCTGTAGTTTGAATATTCTTCAGTATTCCTTCCTTTATAAACAGGTATTATATAGGCTATTTTCTATATTCTATATATTCTATAAGATTAGGATAAGTTTTTGTTTGAAAAATATTTTTAAAAAGTTCAATGAAAAAAAGTGAAAAATTTTCTTTGTTGTTTTTTTATTATTATTGTCTCTAAGTACCGAGGTTCTCACGTGGGTTTCGTTGATGGTGGCGATCCGCGTTGGGCAGGTTTTCCCGGGGTTCTCCCGTTTCCCCTGCATTTCTCAACCATCCTTTCTCTCCGTCTGTCCTTCTTTCCGTGGGATGGCACAATAGATCTTTCAGGTCGCGGTGCTCGGCTGTCACGACACCCACGCTCACCACATTATTATTCTTGTAGTAATATTATCAATACCAACAGAATTCGTATTATTTAAATTCATAATAATTTTTATAATACCATTTTGATTTGGTAATAAAAATACAATAGTATTCGGATTCTGATATTCATTTTTCTGTATTTTATCAATATTAAGAGATCTATAAGCTTTTTTTAGCAAATACTTTATACAAGTTATGAAAGATAGTATTTCAATTATATTTCAACAATAAGTTATTTATTTCAGAATTTTTATTATTTTTTTTTATTTATTTGAATTAATTTCCACATATTCTTATTTGAAACATTATTATTATTTAGAAGTTTATGTAAGTATTTCTTTTTTATTTTGTTAATATAATTTTTTAGCCAATTTCTTTTCATTTTATAATTATTCTCATATGTTTTATTTGTTCTATTATTCTTATGTTTTAAAATTAAATGTCTTTTTCTTTTAAATGCTTCATTATATCATCATTCCTCCATGACTTTTTCAATGTATTATATGTGTTTTTTATTATTATTATTTATATTTTCTGTTTTTGTTTTATTCTTGATTTATCACAGCAGGTTCTCTCAAAGGAGAAGAAAAGAAGGAATTCTTTGTTTGAATCAACGATTACAAGAATGCAGTGGGAATTTAAAAAAGGACAAAGAGAATTGGTCTATTAGTCTTTTGGCAGTTTTATGTAAAATATTTATGAAAGTTATTTATCAATCGATTGCAGAAAACTTTTAGATTTGGTCCAACCAATAGAACCAACTGGATTTCGTAGTGGATGTAGAACATTCATGTTCACTGAGAAATTTCTCTGAGAAGAGAAGGAGAAAACTAAGGATTACGAGATGTATTGGATTTATTGACTATGAAAAGACTTTTCACACAGTTAACATGGTTATTATTAGTACTTTGGAAAAACCAAGATATTGACACTAACTATGTAGAGCTTATCAAAAAAAAAAATTATAAGGACGCGATGGCAATAATTAGTTTGCACAAAAATATACATAAAAAAAAATCAGGATAGAAAAAGATGTGAGAGAGGGAGATACTGTCTCTCGTAAATTATTTAAAGCAGTTATTAAAAGTTCTTTAACGTGCGGAGTGAACTAATCAAGAAACACAGTGAACACGCACAAACTACGCAAAGGATTCGCACTCCCGAGCTGTCATCGTGAAGAGACTGGGACGGACCGTTTCGCCCTTATTAGTGCTCATCAGCCAGCCAAACTCCACTGATAACAAGCTCAGAAGGTGCGAGATCTTAACCATCCCGGCTCTTGCTCCCAAGAGCGGGACTTCTCCCCAAAGAAATCCAAAACAAAAATTAATAGAATTACAAAATACAATATTTCCTTGGCGTGCAACTCGCGAAGCACAAAAGGAATTTAATAGCAGCATTAAAAAAGAACTACGCTGTAAATAGAAATCATTAAACGTTCTTTAACGTGCGGAGTGAACTAATCAAGAAACACAATGAACACGCACAAACTACGCAAAGGATTTGTATTTTGTAATTCTATTAATTTTTGTTTTGGATTTCTTTGGGAGCAAAAGCCGGGATGGTTAACCTTTCGCATCTTCTGAGCTTGTTATTGGTGGAGTTTGACTGGCTGATGAGCCCTAATAAGGAAGAAACGGTCCGTCCCAGTCTCTTCACGATGACAGCTCGGGGGTGCAAGTTTGTGCGTGTTCATTGTGTTTCTTGATTATTTAAAGCAGTTCTTCAGAAAATTAGACTGGGGAAAAAAGGCATCAATATTAAATCTTGAGTCACCTTCGGTTTGCAGATGATGTAGTTGTCCTTAACTTAAAGATGCCAAGGAATTGCAATGGATGAGACAAGAACTGGCCAATGAAAGCTTAAAACTTGGATTAAAAGCTAAACTCTAAGAAAACAATGGTTTTGTCTAGTGGATTTATTAATAGACAACCATTTGAAGTTTATAATTCTGAATTAGAGAAAACTATGAGTTATGTATATCTTAGACAACAGATTAGTGTTGATAGAAGCATTTGCTGGAAATTAATCGTAGAATCAACGTCGCATGGAATGTCTTTGGCAGAAATACTGAAATATTGAAAGGAACAATTCCACTGTGCTTAAAGAGAAAAGTTTTTAACCATTGTATTTTACCAATTCTAACATAGTTGACTTAGACCTTCACCACGAAAGAATTTCAGAGACTGCAGACAACTCAAAGAAGCATGGAAAGATACTTATTAGGAATCAAGGGACGAGATGCAAACGAAATGTATATGTGAGAGAGTGTCTGAAATTATTATCACTACAAAGAAGATTCCAATGGAATCCCTGACCATGTAGCAAGGCGTGATGATAACAGATGGTCACCAGAAATTGTAAACTGGATTCCGAGGAACGAAAAGAGGCCGAGAAAGCATCCACAAAATGGGTGTAAGAAATTAAAAGTTTTGAAAGTTTAACGTGCAGAGATATATATAATAAAGTGTAGAAATACAAGGCTGCACCTGAGTAAACAAAAGATT
>JAFIDM010000003.1:266133-287492 GCA_023159025.1 Thereuonema tuberculata | reverse complement strand
TACCTGTATTAGTGTAACATGTAGTACAGCGTATTGCCTTTAGTTACGTATATTAGTGTAACATGTAGTACAGCGTATTGCCTTTAGTTACAGATTGCCCATTTTTTGTTTTATATGAAAATTATGTATTTGATATTAACTGTTTAGAAAGCATAATATCATAAAACTATAAATTATGAAAATCATAAATTGAGTAGTTTCTAATATTGAATAAGGTAGATATGATTCTAAATTTCGATGGCGACCATTTCCATCATTAATGCAACAGAACAAATAGATCAATTTGAAAATTATTTATAGAGTATTCCTATAAAGTATTCCCAGCATTTCTGCAAAAAGTATGGAATTTTATGTAGATATTCTTGTGTTTAGGATGAATGACCTATGCGTCATACATTACATACATTATAGAAATATTATTGTAAAATATTCTTATTTAATTGATCTTATATCGTCTTTAATAACTTCTGAAAATATATTTTATGAATATTTTTAATCCTTGGGCATTTCACTTGCTTTATATCAAATGAAAACCCATCACTAAAATATTTGAGTGAATTATTATTCCAATGGAAAATTTAGTTCTAACCTAATGATTCTTTGGGTTGAAATTGCAGTGATTTCAGTTCCTCACCTATGAATAGAATTTGCTCTTCAAAAACCTAAGAACTATCAGTTATTCAATTGAGTGAACAAGATGGACAAGCTTCGTCATTTATTATTCTATTCAGTCAATCTTTTCTATTTCAGTTTATTCTCAAGGATGAAAAAAATAACATAGCCTCCACAAGCTTCTTCTTCAGTTGAACAGGAATTCTACGATTTGTGAAGATGATTGTCTTCAATTGTAACAACTGAAGTTCATTGAAGTCTGTTTATCTCTTTCTAAAACTTCTGTTTATTAGCATAAGAGCTGAGATAAAATAGAACATCATCAGAGAAAGATATGTATTGAAGAATTGTTAGATTATCATTCAACAGTAACTTATACAATAGTAAAAAAATAAAATAAAATAAGTTTTCATCTCTTCTTATTGAAGTTTAGACAGAAACATTGTTATGTTGAGAGAACATTGAACGTGTGTAGATGTAATAGTTGAATGGAAAAAAAAAAAAAAAAACTACATACATAATAACAAAAAATATAACACTAACGGGCTTTTAAAGAAATACATGAGTGATGTAATACCCTGGTTTCAAGGAATGACTTACAACTGGGTTCTTCGAATTTCCTCGTTTCTTATCTTTATTCTGACAATTAGATAGTAACGAAAAATTTCGTTTTGAACCCCACAGCAGCCATCGTGTCTACAACACCTCAGCGCAAACATAAGACTGAATGGAACGAACACTAATTTTGATCGAAATTTGTCGAGATAAATATTGAAGACTTGAGACTGATGAAGCAAAACATAAAAAAAACAACATTAAAAATAACTTTCGTTTTTGAGATTGCTGAGAAACCATAACTTTGCTGTTTGGCGCCAGTTTTGTTTAAGCACAATCCCAGGATGTGTTGCAAAAAAATGGGCTTTCTCTCTCCCGTGAAATCGTTCAAGGAACGACAACTCGTTTACAAACATAGGTCACATGACAGAACTAGTTACATACTTCGACTTTTTCTCCCGTGACCCGGAGTAGAACAGACAGGTTGTGCTAACGATATACAGTAAACTCCCGATTATCCGCGGAGTTGGGTGGCGCGGCAACCACGGATAAGCGAATTCCGCGGATAATCCGAAATAGGACGAAAAAGGACGAAAACCAACACAAAAATGCTTTTAACATGTTTTATTTACATTAAAATAGCAGTACATACATTACAACCAATTATTTTATTTTACTTTATTTTCTTACTTTTTAACAAAAAAAATCGGTTAATTGTTTTTGTTTTTTCGTGTCGAAACACGAAAACCCCCTACTTGGACGTCGCTAAATGTGCCTCTTTTATTGTTTACCTTATTCTAGATTTCAATAATGTTTGTTGATTCCGTAATTTATTGTGCAGTAAAAAAAATGGAAATAGGAGAGGTCCGCGGATAATCGGGAGTTTACTGTATTTGTATTATTATGTGTGGATTATTTTTCTCTCATTGAATAGTAATGGATGCTCAAACGTTGTGAAGGTTTTTTTTCTAAAACAGAAACTTTTTAACATATTGAAGGAATTTCAGGCCACCACACATTTGTTTGTTTGTTTGATGTTTCACAACATCAGAGATTCAGTTCCACAACATCAACATGTGTGGTGGCCTGAAATTCCTTCAATATATTTAGAAGACACACGTTAAATATACTAATTATTATTTAATTTAATTAACCTTTAATTAATTGCTTCTCTGATTAAAGTCACGTTGATCCAATCACTTTTCAATTTGATCAAAACCAATAACTCCGTTCAGTTTGTAGTAATTATCTTTACAAACTGTTTTCTTTAAGGGCAGCATTAATTTAAAATCCCAAGAAATGCAGAAGGATTTGTTTGTTTGTTTGTTCTGATGATCCAGTTATAAATGAGAATTACGAAAAGCAAATTGAACTTATTAGAACTTTTCAAAAGAAAAATCATAAAAATAGATTTGAAACCGAAGACATCAGATGAAATGTTAGGCTTCTTTTTTAGAAAGTCCTCAATCTTAAGATTTAGTGAAGGTCAAACAGGAAGATTACTTACCATTAAAGGTAAATGTTTATTTCCATCGAAATAAATCAGTGAGTTAATTTTTGTTTGATTTTAATCCTTCAGCAAATAAAGGAATTCAACTTAAAATAACTGAATAAAAAATAAACAAAAAATTTACCTGAGATAAAAGTCATCCACATCTGGACACCGAAATGAGTAGCAAATGTTCCCAAATACAAAACGGAACTAAACGTAGAAGGTTCCAGAGGCTTCTTTGGTTGTTTGGGAAATAAAATAAATCCCAAATAAATAACAATAAACAAAACCACCAGATGAGCAGGTTGAGAGAAACGAAACGCAAACCTAAGAAAATAAATATTGTTATTATTATTATTTATTTTCATCTTCTATTTCAAGGAATCCAAATTATGAAATGTTATTTGTAATAATTCAGTTCATCAAAAATCAACTGAGATTTTATTTTGAATTCAAATCGAATTTTGGCAAAATTGACTTATTTCTATGAAATTGTTCCGTCATTTTTTTGTGGTTCTTTCCTCCTACAATATCTATTATAAAAAATCTTCAACATCACTCAAAATAAATGAAATAATTTACATTTATTTTCAAAAGCAAATTTTCGAGGAGAATACTCGTCTCCTGTTTCTCAAGCCTATTTCCATAACAATAAGTTTGCGAAATTTAGAACAACAATATTTCTACACACTCGTTACATAAGTATTCAGTTACATAAGTATAAAGTTACATCGTATTCACTTTTTGTTAATAACAAATAATAACACACTTTTCAAACTTCCTATTATTGACAACTTTTGGAAAAAAATACTTTACGTATCGTATACTACTACTATGTTTAGTTATTGATAATTACAATAAATAACCTGGATATGAAAACTTCCTATTGGTTAATTTTTTTTAACAATCTAATTCTTTGATTACAACTTTATTATTGCAATTTGTACATAGTTTATCAATAAATTCTTATGGAAATAGGTTTGAGAAAGAGGAGACGAGTATTCTTCTCGAAAATTTGCTTTTGAAAATAAATATAAATTATTACGTTTATTTTGAGTGATGTTGAACATTGACTCATTCCTAATAATTCTATGAATTGAAGGAAACGTCTTTGGTGGATTTAATTTACACAAGAATTAGTTAATTGTGAATAAGAAATTGTAGGTTTTAAAAGTTTAATAAGTTTAGTAATAAATCTGTAATTTAAGCGAAGACAACAATATGAGGGGATTTCTTTGAAAATGATGTCCCTTCAACTTGTGGATTACAAATAAGAATTTTATTTTTTATTATTTATTATGGTTGTTTATGATAGACGTATTGAAAGAATTTTATTACATTTTCATGTAATAAATGTTTACTTCAGGAATTGCTGGCAGATAATTGTCGAAAAGGTAAAATAAAAGAAAAGCTCTTTATGTTGGCCCCTCAGTGGCGTTGGAGATACAGGCCCCAATAGATCAGCGACCTTCGGAATAAAGTTAGGGCAAATACCATTTGGTTAGGGTCAGTTGTAAATGTAAAAAACAATCAAAAAAATGAAATGAAATTAAGTTGTAATAAAATCAAAAGGGAAAAATAAAAACGAAAACAAAAGGCAGAATGATTTTATTAAGAATTTGGAAAATAACTCAAATGAAATAAATGATGATATTAGAAAATTATAAAAGGAAATCAACAGAATAATTAGAAAATTACAGAGAAAGAATTAATCAAGTTAAAGCAATTATATTAGACTTAAAAGAAATGAAATGTTCAATGTCAAGTATCTCAGAAATATGAGAAAATCATTTTTTAAAGAAAAACATATTCAAATAGGAAAAAGCTATCCAAAATAAATAACGAATTGAAATACAAAGAAATGTAGAACACTTAGATATAATATTAAAAAAGAAAAAAATATTTGATGTGAAAGATTGTACAAAATCTATAATCCATTAGACAAAAGCTTAGAGAAAATGAGAATGGTATTAAGTCAATAAAAAAGCATTTCACTCCTACGCAGAAGAAAATAAATCACTTTACAATAATTATTAAGTAATCAAAATAATAAACTAAGAAAGCTGTAAAATAATACAAAAGATTTTACCAAAAACAATCTAATGATAAAACATTCCATGACAAGGAGTAAATGACAAAGTCCTTCAAGGAATTAGAACTCTGCAAGATTGAACTTGGATTGTCTGTCAGGTGAGAAATTCCTAGCTATCGTCGGCTAACGCTGTATTCATTCTAAAGATCAGTGTCATACGGGGTTGAGAGGAAGGTGAGGGTGACAGTTATTCTCATTGGTCAGTGGCGTACCTTGAACTTTTGCCGCCCGGGGCGGTCTCCAATTTGCCGCCCTTTCTAAGTCAATTAAATGGTAGTTTTTATAAATTAATAAACATAAATAAATAATTGTAATTGAGACAAACTATAGGTGGGTAACTTTTTTACCATTGGATGCCATATTTAAATTACAAAACATATACCTAATTTACAAAAAAAAATTACCATTAAAAATTTTTTATTTTATATTTATAAATAAATAATTTCATTTCTTTTGGATAAACAAACAAATTGTACACATATGTGTATGTAAACATATTTATATACGGTATTTACTCTTCTAACTTTCATAGTAGAAAAATCGTGTATAATGCTCTCAAAATTTATATTATTTGTAATTTCTTGTTCTATGAACAATAATGCAAGATTTTGTAGTCTTAAATCACTCATTGTGGAACGAAGATAATTTTTTATCAACTTCAATTTGGAGAAGCTCCTTTCGCAACTAGCGACACTGATAGCAATTGTTAAAAAAATTCTTAGCAAAATTACAATGTAGGGTACATAATTTTGCAATCTATACTGTTGAATAAATTTTAGTAGATCAAGAGGGCCTCCCCCCCCCCCCGTTTTTCCAACGTTTTGCCTCTTCTTGTAGTGCAGGTACAGCCATAAAAACCTGGATCCTTTTTCATTCAATACGGAACTGTTCTTCATCAATGTCAATAAAGTCATTTATTTGACATTCAAATTCTTCATTTAGTAGGTTACGTGGTATTATACACGAATATTTTCTTGAAGGACATGCAACTGATCAAAGCGTTCTTTTATTTCCTTCGTAATTCTATCCATAGATAAAAACATTTCTCTTCGTACTTCTTGTTCTAAGGATAGCCCCACGTCTCGTACATTTTCCCCACTCATATTTTTTCTCCTTTTAACTCGACGTTCAGTCGATATCTCCAACTCTTCACAAATTGTTTTGGCTGCCATAACATCGTTTGTATTAGCGCATCTCTTTGTTCCATGAAATGGGTTTGCAAAGAGTTTACTTTTATATAGCATTGATGAACATTTAACCCTTTTATTTGCAGGTATTTTTGCGCGTCATTAACTTCCAAAAGGATGGGTTCTCATAAATTGAGATAACATAGAAAAGAAAATGATTGCATTGAATTGAGTAATATTCCAGCATCTGATCTCGTTTTACTATTTTCTTCAGATGTCAATTTTTCCAAGGCGCTTAAAATGTAAAAAAAAATGGTTTTTTACTTTAGTTACTGCTTCTGCTCTAGCGCTCCAGCGAGTTTCTACGCTGCGTTTAACACCTTGACCAGTGACAGAAAATAAAACATCCCATGGACGAGTGGAAAAAGAAAAAAATGAAAACAACTGCTCGATAGTTCCAAAAAATGTTATGGAATCGATAGCAGTAGAAACTGCGTGTAAACATGCCAGGTTTAAAGAATGATTTGTACATGCTACAAATTCTGCATTTGGATTTATTAATTTAATGCGAGTGAACACCGCTGTGCTTTCCTGCCATGACGGCAGCATTATCGTAAGCCTGTCCTCTGCAATTTTTTTATATCTATACCGTCATTTTCTAATTTCATTAAAATCATATTTGTGATTTCCTCAGCAGTTTTTCCTTTAGTTTCTACAAAGTCAAGAAACGATTCTACAACTGTAACTTCGCTGCCATCAATAACTACATATCTAATAATTTGACTGGTTTGATTTTTGAGGGAAATATCTGGAGTGCTATCAAATATCATACAAAAGTACAGTAGAGCCCCAATTATCCGCAAACGGATTATCGGCGAGTGCCGCGAAAATTTTAATTACGAACCTCAAAAAAACCATTTTGAATCCAAGCCAACAACAGGGAAAATACAATAGGCCCTACAGTGCGAAAGTCGAAAATTACTGACAGGTTTATTGTGCATCGTGATCCTATAGGCCTTCTCGGAATTTATGGATGCAAACGTAGAGTAAAGGTTTCTGCTTTACTGTACATATTTTAAAAGTTTTACATATTATGTTTTTTTGTACAATAAAACGTAGTTTTTAATGGTGAAATTTTTTTTTCGTGTTTAAACCCCAAATTTAGTCTTTTTTCGGGTTATCCGCGATTTTCGTTATCCGCGAAGCCCTTGCCACCCAATTTCGCGGATAATCGGGGCTCTACTGTATTTAGCTTGCTTTATTTTATCCATAATTGTTTTTCTCACTTCGCCTCCCATTAGCTCTATGAATTCATTCTGAATCTTGGGCGACAAATAGGATATACTATCTTTATTACCCATCTTAATTTTTACTAGATGTTCACGTAATACTGGGTCGTACTTAGCCAACAAGTCAACAAGCTCTAGAAAATTTCCTTTATTTTCCATTGAATTGATGTCTTCCTGATGAACACTTTCACGATGACCTCGAAACACCAAATTTTGTTTAGCTAAGAATCTAATTATATCAACTATTCTTGTAATAATTTCCTTCCATTTTTTGATTTCCTTATCAATATTCTGTTTTTGTAGTTTATCAAAAGTTGCGCCATGTCCAAGTCTTATTTCTAATTCCTTCCTTTGGAAAAATGATCGAATGTGCAGTGGGCTCAACTCGTGTTGACTTATTTTGGGATTAAGTTTCCACCATTTGTTAAAACCATTTTCCGTGTTAAAACTTGATTGACAAAGATCATTAAACAGTTTGCAGCAAAAACAATATAATATACTTTTTTTCGATGGTGAATACACCATCCACGATCTTAACAGCTTTTCACCATTAGGCAAAATTTGAAAAAAACCAGTCGCGATTAAGCTTTCTAAGTGAACAAATTGTTTTTTACAACTAAAACTAAATATAAAAAATGCCGCCCCAAAATATGTGCCGCCCGGTGCGGACCGCACCCACCGCCCCTCTCTAGGTACGCCACTTGATCACTCCGCTCGCTACAAGGGAAACTCCTCTCTATTTCAACACACCGAAAGCAGAGCTCCTTCAGAACAAGCAGCAGCTGTTTCTTTCCCCCCGACCAACACACAACTCCTTTGAATATCTCGCATCACGTAGGTCTCCAAAGCTATGACAACCCACCAACATTTCAACAGGAAACACTCAAGAAACAATTTTACCCTTAATTGTGAATAAAAGAAAGCAATTTACTTGTGAGGCAATCAGATAAATATAAATGAGAATTAAAAATTTCCAGGAATGGGAAAGATGAAAATTAATAAATGAAGAAAAGCGAAAAGGAAAAACAAAAAAACATTCCTGTGGATCAAATTCCAATTTTGTTTAAGTAGTTTTAGGTTTAAGTGATCAAAAATTCATAATTAAAATCTTATTTTACTTCAATCTAGAATATTTGAAGATGATTAATGACAATCAAAATGTAGATGTAAATAATTTGAATTTGGGAATAAAAAAAAATACTGATGAAAAAACATTCAGTATCAGAAAATATGAACATGATTGTATTAACGGAATTCACAAAATGAATTTATTCCTTACAGAAGACGAATCAATTGAGGAGAAAGAACCAAGTAAAGAAGAGCTTCTTTAAAACTTGCAAATAACTCCAAAATGGCTTAGATCTAGATCATTCTAATTTAAAATAAAAAAAATCAGTTTCTTTACAAAAACCTAAGATTGTATTTTCTATTTAATTCTTGTAATTCTTTGAAATTGACTTTAATTCTTTAAATTATCATTGGATTAACCACAGCAATGAAAAATTATCTTTTAAAATCCAGAATTTTGTTGTGGTGATTAATAAGACGATGAAAAGTTTTTAGTCTCGTATTTAGAGGATAATTTTTTTTGACGTCTTCTAAATTTCGTTTGTTGGTTTTTGATCTGTCCTTAGTGAAACTAGAATCCTAAGTTAAAAAGAACAGTTAAAGCCATTTCTATTTTTTTTTTAATCATAACTTTGTGACTTAAAAAGTAGTCATACAATGGAGATGATTTTTCATTACCTAAAATTTAATGATAGGATTTTTTATATCCAATTGAAGAGCATTTAAAAAAGTAGAAATAAATTTAAAATTCTTAATCGGGTGCACATAATTTCATAAGAATTTTATAAACTTTTAAAAAAACAAAATTTTTATCAAATCGCAGATATGGGAATGATATAACATTTTAATAAACATCAATGGGTGAGAGCAAGTGTTTGTAAGTGGCTTCGTAGAACAGTTGTTTCATGCTCTTTGGAGATCATCAGTCACCAGTAAACAGAGAGGTCTCGGTACAGAGGCTAATAGGAAGAATTGTCGGAATCGCAGTGGAGCAAAAAATAAACAACAAAAAATACACTAAACAAATTTTAGTGAGGAAATTCATTCCGCCGACCACAGTGAATTCCCGTAACACATTCAATCATTTAATTATTAGTAAACATCAATGAATTTCCGCACAAATATTTTTTTTAGTTCTTATTATTTATTTTTGCTTTCCACTGCGATTCCCACATGATATGAACTTTTATTTGATTTTATGAATTTTGAAATAACAAAGATGTTCCGTTTGCTCCTAATGTATTAAATTCCGGAAGTGATTTCTTTATTGCTTTAACAAAGTTAATGTTGAATAATTAATAGTTAATTTTAAACTATAACTATTAAAAATATTTAGGTAGGAGATTGCTAATTATAATTATAATCATAATCAATTTATCAAACTATAAAGCATTTTTTTTTTATTTTCTTAATTTTCACTGCCTTTTTTGTAGCTTTTTTTTATCTTTTTGTATTAAATTTCTACTAACAACACACTCAGCATTTCTAAATTTCACTAAATCTTTAAAATATCTCCTTTTTCTTTTCTTTTCTTCATTCAAAAATTCTTAAATCACTATTTTTGTTCAACATTACATTACAAATCTATTTGTCGTCCTTGTTCACAATAAGGTTTATTTTAAAAAACAAAGTATCCCAATAGAAAGCGAATACTTCGTGATTTACTTATCCTTTAAATAATCTGCTATTTATTTTTTTAAAAATTCATAGACCACAAAGTTTACGCCATCAAGTTTTTATCAGAGAAAGATTTTATTTTTTTCATCTTTTAAGGAAAAAACTAAAAACAACGCTTTTACTTAACGGTGGTTTTATTTAGTTTAGTTTATTTTGCCATTGGACACCAGATTTGGATTATGGAATGGCGGAATATGAAAAGAAAGTAAAAATGAAATAAAAATAAAAAATAAACATTAGAATTAATATTTGAACAGAAGAAATCCTAACAAGTAATTTAATGTTGTTAAAACTCAGTAAAGATCTTGTGTCTCCTTGACCCATTGGGTCTCATTCCACTTTGGCATTAAAACTAAATCTAAATAAATTTAAAGTTGATTTAATGTAACTAAACTGAACAAGTGTTTTCTCAATTAACAGCTAATTACATTTATTACTACTGCTAATGTTTTTCAATTTTTTTTTTAATTGATACTTCAGAAATACATTATCAAAATAATAAATAATAAATTTCTCATCGCGAATCAAATACAATTTGAACATTTGTTTAAAACTAGATAATTTTTTTTTTTTAGCAAATTCCACTATTTCTCTATTGTTGATGTTCTTTAATCTATTCTTTCTTAACAAACGAATTTTCCCTTTTTCAATAAAATAAAAATACATTGCACGTAAACGCGTTGGAAAGTTTGTGAAATGAGAAATGGTTGTCAAAAGCTGTTTTTTTTTTTTTTTTTAAATTTTTTTTAATCGAATCCAATAAGTTAGATGAATTATTTAATTTCTACTTCTTGAAGATCGTTAAGTAAAATAAAATACAAAATTATGGGTGTCTTATTTTTCTATTCTTGTTATTGAAGGAAAATAATAATTTTTAAGTTGCAAGGCAGATACTTACTCCCAAGGACTTTGTGTTTTCACATTACTCAGAGCGTCCAATCGAGCCAGTTCAGCGTCCGAAATATTCACATCCGAATATCTTTTGGAATATTCTTTGATCTTCTCCTCTGAAACGGCCAGTGTGTCTTTCTCTTTACGCATCATTTTGTTGAGATGTTGTCAAACGACTGGGGCACGGTTTTATGGTTTTCAGTTGTCACGTGATCTCTGACGTTTTCAACACTGAAGCTTGATTCATCGCAGCCAACAAAGAACCGTTCTGTTGTTAAAAAAGGGATTTTGTTTTCTTCATTTTTTCATTTTTTTGGTAACATTTAATTGTTGAATTCATTGAAGGAACGGAAGACGCAGTTTTCGATTGACTTTGAGACATTTGACTTTTTTTTTTTTATTCAGACACATTTAAAAAAAAACTCACTAAAAATCACGTAGCCTTGTTTTCGTAGATATATGTATTTAAAGAAAATAGTTTTAGTCAAAATATAGAATTTTTTTTATGTTAAGTAATTAATGAAATATCTTCAAACATCAGTGAAGTTCAGAATTATCTTAAAGAATGTTTTTTTGCTCTCAATCCTCAGAATCTTTCCAAATACAGGCGTTTGAAGAAGAAATAGAGGATAATCATCGAAATCAAAAACTGTTATTTGTTAGGAAATTAAGAACTTTGTAAGTAGTTGAATTGCTTTATTTGTTGCAGATGTAATTGTTGACTTGGTAGTTATTAGAATTATGGCTCCATTACATAATTATGAAATATTTTCATTTGATTTTTGTCATCATAGAGATCATTCAATGTAATATTATTTTAAAAATGCTCCAGGGATGTTCTTCTCTTCTCTCTGTGAGAAGTGATTGATGACGTAATTCCTTTTCTGTTTACAGTCTCCTTCTGTTGTTACTTCCCAATTCACCTCTTCTTCAGTTCGTGGAGAATTAGAAACAGCAGCACTTTCTTAAAAATTGTAATCTAAAATAAGAATAATATTACAGTTGCAATTTTACGTGTTGATCATATTCGCCACCTGCTTATAAACTGAATAACTTAATTTATTAAATAACGACTATAGTTTCAAGTACATATGTTGAGTACCCATCTTCAAGTTGCAGGCTACATACAATAAACGAATTATATACAACAATAAAGCTCTCAGCATGTTCTATGGAAAATTCCTAACAGTCCAATTTTCGTGAAATGACTTGACAATCGGAACTGCCGCCTCTGGGAAAATTTGAAACTATATGTACACAAATACATGTGCTTTTTACCGGCTGTAACCATATAATGAAAACGTCGATCATGCTTGGCAATCTATATATGTAAATATTATAAAACGTTATATAAAACTAAAGGGTAAAATAAAATTACAATAAAAATTCCAATTAAAACTAAAAATTTAATTAAAAAAAATTTAATTTTAAAAAAATTGCCAAAAATTCTTTTTTCTTTCTTCGGAATAAATTTTTTTTAATAAAAAATTGAAATGATAAGGCGCATGCGTTAACCGAGGTTGACGTGCGGACGTCGAGATCCACTAAACGCAAATAAGGGGTCCAGAAGAATAAGTATATTTATAAAGTTAAGTCCAACTTAAACTCACTGATAATTAAAAATGAGTGAATATGCCAAATTATCCATAAAATGCAATGAATGCAATATAATAATGAAGTAGGCTGAATTGAGATGCATGTCTTGTGGTGGAGAACAACACGATAAATGTGAAGGTAATAAAGCAGGAATGGAAGCTCTAACTCCGAACAGAAGGTGCGTATGGAAATGTAAGAAATGTTACCGTAAGAGATAAAAAAGATATTACTAAAATAAGCACAAAAATAGAAGAGAAAATTAAAAACGTGATAACAGCAGATACAACACCCTCGACGGGAAAAATGGGAAAGCCCTTGATTTCAATAGAGCAGGACTTAGCTCAATCAATCTTAATTGAATTGAAAGATATTAAAGCTTCCATTCAGTTCTTAGATAAAAAATATGACGAAAGTTTAGAAAAATTAAATTTAATAAATAAAAATCAGAAGACAAACAAAAAACCCTGGAGAACGAAAATAAATTGCTCAAGGAGTCAATGGTGAATTTAGAGAGAAATGTAGACAATTTAGAATCACAAATGAGAAAAAATAACTTATAAATATCAGGTGTACAAGAGAAAGATAATGAGAATATATTGGACACGATAGCTAAATTAGCAGTAACTTTAAAAGTTGAAAACACCCTGCATAGGATTGAAATAGCGCATAGATTTGATAGAATTAAACAGAATAGAAGTAGACCAATAATTGTGAAATTCGAAAATAAAAGAGATAAAGAAGAATGGTTGAAATCATACAAGGAGAAAAGTCATGTCAGTAACGAAGAATTATTTGAAAACAACAACAAATCTAGAATTTATGTAAATGAAAATTTAACAAAAGCAAAGAATACCCTGTTTTGGAGGACGAAACAAGAAGCCAAATCAAAAGGATTTAAGTTTATTTGGATTAAAAATCAAGAAATATTAATTAGAAAAAATGATAAGTCAAAAATCACTAAAATCAAAAATGAAGAGGATTTAAAATCAATATAAGTCAATATTTGTTAAAAAAAAATAAATATGGAATTGGTAAACTCGGAAATTATAGTTACTATAGAAGACTGGAATACAAAAGGAAATTCAATAAACATAATATTTCAAAATATAAGAAGCTTAAAAACAAACTTCTCATATTTAATGGCAAACATTAATAAAAAAATAAATGACATTAACATAATAATACTAGTAGAGGTAAATATAAAAGATGGAGAAATGTTTCTATATAACATAAATGGATTCGATAAACAATGTAAATTGAGAACTGGTTCAAGAGGTGGGGGTATTATTATATGGTATCGAAACGAATTTAATGTTCTTAGTAGAAGTATGGAATCAATAACACATGAAAACTTAATTTGTGACTTTAAAAAAAAAACTCTCTAATAAAAAGTGATTTAACAATTTACATTACATATAGACCTCCACATACGAATAAATCAATATTTATAAATGAATTAAAAGATAATATTAAAATTATTAACAAAAATGGTAATAAAAATGTAATGTGTATAGGTGACATAAATATAAACATAGACGAAAAAAATACAAGTAAAATAGGCTTAAATTACACTAATATGCTATGTAATTTTGGCTTTAGAAATTATATAAATAAAACAACTAGATCAGCAAAAACATCTAAAACTGTAACTAACACATGCATAGACCATTGTTTATAAATTCAGAATCATTTAAATTCGAAGCTGGAATCCTGCAATGGGATGTTTCAGATCATTTTGGAATCTAGATTGAGATGGAAAGAAATGAAATTATATTAAATGAAAAGGAATTATTATACGGAAGAAGCCAATCAGTGTAAATCAATAAACCAAAAAATGAAATAGGTTTTTTAAAATTACATACCAAAAAATAACAACGTTTGTGAATTTGAAGAATGAATTTTTAATTGAAAGATAACATAACTATACACTTGGAGGAGTGATTTGGGCACTTTGTCAACCGAAATATAAACATTAAAGTATGACTTACAGAAAAATATTCAATTAAAAAAAAAAAAAAACTGACTTACACTGATTGGCTTCTGAGCACTCCATATAATGATATAAATAACAATTTTAGAATAAATACTGATTACCTAAATCAGGAAATAAATCTTTTATATGAAGAAATAATATTAAAAAAATAAAGACCCAAGCAAAATCACTTATAAGTTAAATAAAATAATTAAGAAAGCAAAAGTAAAAATTTTTAATAATACTTATAATAAAAAAGATTTCAAAGACCTTATAGGGCACAATAATCCCGGGTTTAAAAAAAATTGGATGACCCCTCAATTAATGGATAGAATAAAGGAAAAAAGTGATTTATACATGAAATTTTCAAAAGACAAGAATAACAAAAAACGAAATTGTATATAAGAAAAAACGTAATGCATTGAAAAACTTAATCACAAAACAAAAAAACAAATACTACAGAAATTTAATAAAAAATGATTCAAACGTAAATTCAAGCCCTTGGAAGATTTTAAACAACAATATAATTGAAAAAAAAATGAATGATAGAAATTTATTAGAAAATTATGATAGTAAAATTCTATTTCACAATTTATATAAGAAGTTTACTCAGAACACCTACGGAAAAACTTCAAATAAACATAACTTAAGAAAAAATAAAGACAATATACTGGAAACGGAACTGAATTCTATGGTTTTACTAATACCAAGCAAAAATGAATTTCTGGAAATAATGAAAAACCAAAAAAAAACACTTACTCGTATGATTTAATCAATACGATAGACATCAAAAAAAAATAAATGAGTCTTTATCAATTTTGTTGGTGGATCTTTTCAATAAAATATATAATACAGGAATTTATCCAAAACCATGGAAGATTGCGTATACAATTCCACTACACAAAGGTGGAGACCAAAAAGACCTTAATAACTATAGACCAATTGCTCTAATTTCCAGTATATCTTAATAATAGAAAGTTATCTGTCTACAAAAATTAACAACTATATAGCTCAAAAAAAAAATTACTAAATAATAACCAGTATGCGTATCAGAAAAACAAAGAGTACTACACTATTACTAAACAAAGTTAATGAGAGCATTAATAAATCATTAAATGAACGAAGTACAATATATATATATAGCTTTTATTGATTTTAAAAGAGCTTTTGACTCTATAGATCATAAAATCCTACTAATAAGACTTGATCAAATGGGTATCAGAGGAAAAGAAATAAAAATTATTGAAAACTACTTGAAGAACAGAAAATTCAAAATTAAAATAAGATAAAAAATAAGCAAAACTTTCAATATAAAAAGAGGGATTCCGCAAGGCTCGAACTTGGGACCTCTCTTATTCAACATATTTATTAACTCTATAAATAATAACATAAAAGATGCAGAAATTTATTTATATGCAGATGATGTGATTCTAATTAGTAAAGATACAATCAAACAAAAGCTAGTAATAAATTGCAAATGGAACTGAACAACGTAAATAAATGGGCGTATCATAATAAAATGATAATAAATAGTGAAAAGTCAAAGATCATGATAATTAAAAATGAAAACAGAAAAATAAATAACAATGATACTTTAAGTCTACATGAAATAGAATGTAGAAACCTAAATCAAAACAATGATTATTTATTGAAAAACTGTAATTGTAAGAAGTTAGAAATAATCTCTACATATAAATACTTAGGAATACATATTCATGATAAACTTAACTGGAATAATCAATACACTTACGTAATGGGAATCCTACTCTTATCTTATCTATCATATTAAAAAAATAGTTCCCTTTAAACAAAAATTAATTATATACAAATCTTTGGTTGATTCATTGTTAAATTATGGATTAGATTGTTGCATAAATTTAAAAAAAAACAACAAATGGATAGCATAAACAAATTAACAATGAAAATTTTCAATAATGTATACGTAAACTATAAATTTAAACCTACATTTGAACAACAACGAATAAGAAAAAAATATGGGATACTAAAAATAGATGACAAATTTATCTATAAAATAGTTTGTACAATTACTTTGAAGTAAGAAAAGAAATTAATAGATGCTGAGTTTAATACAAAACATAATTGGAATAAAATCTTTAAAATAGAAAAAATAAATAATAACTTTGGATATAGATTAAATAACTACGTTAAATACAAAATTTTCAAACAATTAAACATAGATTACAAAGACAATATTACATTTAAAGAAATAAAATACAAATTAATCTCTGACGTGGTGGATGGAAGAATTGTATTAAAAAATGATAACTATTAGATTTAATTTATTACTAACATAGTAAAATTCTCAGTCACATAACACAGGTATACAGTTTACATAAGCATACCTAATGGAACTGAAATGCATTAAAAAAAAAAAACTGATTTAAAATTAGCTTAAAACATTGCCATTGACATCAATGGAAATTTAAAAATATAAACATAAATTAAAAATTCACAGAGGAACCTTCTAGTGGGATTCCTATTAAATAAGTTTTTGTTGAGTCAAATGTTTTTCTTTTTTCTGATACTACAGTATTGCAGGTACAGAAAGGATCTCATTATATGCATAAGGTAAAGTTAATATAAAGATGGATTCAATACATTTTCTTTTTTGATCAATAGCACAAGTGTCCAAAACAATAGGCATGTCCAAGTTGAGCCCGTGGTTAAACTGTGTGTGATATCGGTAAGTCAAATAGTCACTACTTCTATTAACTACAACCCTTCGGTGTCCGAGACCCTATCAACTATCCCTCTGCGGCTCTTTCTAACATAAAGACAATCGTTATTGAGACTTTGTATTGCATAAACCGCACCTTTAACTTCCTTAACACTTTTCCTACTTAAGAAGTTAACGATAGTCGAAGATGCTGGTGATGTCACAGCTATGCCATGTGGCTGCCATCTTTAGAAGTTTAACAAAAACATCCGCATGGAATTGAATGGATAGATAATGTCTGTTTTCGGGCACGTTACGTGGATTTAAGTTGTTATAGTATTCTAACATAGATCTCTTTATATGCCTCCGAATAATATATTTTTATTATTATTATTTCAATTTAATGAACATTTTATTAATCGAAATCGCTTCGTTAAATCTTATTAAACAATATTAAAAAAAAAAAGGAAGTAAGAGATAGTGGGAATTAAATCCCCTTGAATCGCACAGTTACGGAGTTATGTTTGAAGCTCATATTTAATTTCAAGTATAAATTAAAATTAAATAATTAAATATTTTATTGGTAGCTTCAAACGAAAATTGAACATTTATTTTGAATATAATTTGAATATGGAAATATGAATGACGTAATTGAGAGATGCGATGAATACTCGAAGACAGCCTCGATTCCAGTCAGTAGTTCAGTGAACAGTAGTGGAATGTTCCAATAGAACAGTAGACAGAATAAGAGCGTGTCAAAAGTAAAATAAGAACGCTCTCCAGACAGAACGTTAAGAAGTGCGAACTGAGAAGTGAAAAATGTAAAATTCAGAAGCAAAGACGTTCAGAAGTCAGAAGATAGAAATAAGAACTCAAGAAACGAAAATTCAAAGAAGAATAAGAAGTGGCAGAAGGGTCAGTAAGTCAATGGAAGAAAGAAAATGTAAGAGTCAATGCAACGAGAAGACAAAACATTTTCGTATCACAAGTTTATAATGAGAAGAGACCATTACCAAGCGAGCGTAACGGAAAAGTTCGAGCTTAGAAGTCACCTACTATTAAGAAGTGGAAAGTTCCATTCACGAGGTGAAATGCCAATCGATAAATATTATTAGTGAAAGTTTTATTTAAAGATTGAAGTCAAACTGACCGAATTACTAGTGAATTATTTGTGGAATGATTTGTGAAGCCACGATACTTGAAAAGACTGAATCAAAACACGCCAATGCAATTCTGAACATAACCCGGTTCTTAATCATAGTCAGCGAAGACTATTGCATCAGGAACCTAACCAATGACGTCACACCGAGACATCCTGGAGAGAAGCCAACTCGATACAGCGAAGTCACCTGTTATCCGAGAACGGCAGGATACGTTGTGCCGTAGGTTTAATGACAAGTTTGAAAGAAGCCGCGGGAACTTTGAAAGGAAATTCAGTGCAACAGAAGGAAGCAAGACAATTGTGAATTATAACAACGCAGTCAGCAAACTGTAAGTTGTGAACTTTAATTATATTATTAGAAATAGAATTATCAAAGAATTGAAGAAGCCATTAAGTTTAGAGGGGGCATCGCAGCATCGCAGTGAATAACTATTGTGTTAGAAGTTTAAATAAGTGAATTAAGCTTCGTTATTTGTGCAATATCTAAAGTGCTTAGTGCAGTGCAATTAAGGAATAATATAATTAATTCTTGTAGTAAAAGTGCTACTATAATTAAGAGTGAAGAATTATTTGTGTGAGATAGTTGAACTATTAAATATTACTCACCTTAGTGAACTTTATTATTCAAGTGACAATTAATAATCAAGTGGATTATTTTGGAACTTACCTGAACACAAGTCAGAGTGACGCAGTGTTATTATTTAGACTCAGTTTTAACTTTAAACAATTTAAAATATAAATGTAAATATTACATTGACACATAATTTTTTTTTTTTTTTACTATATTTGTGGACCTTAAGCGTTCTATGTTAATTATAAATATTATTAATAAGCCTTCCAAAATATAGACAAAACTAAATACTGTATTAATAAAAGAGCAAATTATTAACATAAAAAGAATGAAATATTTTACTACAAAGACTTATTTTCAATATATTTTTATGTATTATTCAGTGACCTGCCAGCGAGGGGTCCCCTCTCCCTCCCTCCCTCCCTCCCATTGCTCCAAAAAAAACCAAAAAAAACCCCGAAGAAATCGTTTATTCAACCCTCAGTCTTTCTCTTGTGTTCCTATTTCTTACAATAAAGTCTTCTTTCATCATTAGATTATATTAAATAAAATAGAAACAAATTTTCGGAAGGAAATTATCGTTTTTTTTTTTTATTTTTTTTATTGATAATATACATGAATCAACAATTCAGTCCCGTTAGGGAAGTTAATTTCCCTATTCAACAGGTGCTGTTTTTTTAAGTTAAAATATACATATGTAAAAAATAATTAAAACTATTTAAAAACTAAAGATAAAACATAAATTTTTGGCCAGGTGAAAGAGTGATTGGAATAGAAAAAAAAAACAAAAAAAAACAATAGCCATATAACAAGGGTAGCAAATAAAGAAGTTATTTACGTTTACATAAGGATTTTCATAGTTACATATCTACATTATATTTAGTTACAGACTAACTAACATATATGCTTCATGGTATTTTTTTTTTCAAATTTATATATTTATAGAGATAAACATACAAACAAAAAGCCCATTCTTACATGTAGATATATATATACACACAAACACATACATATACAAACATACATTCACACATATAACAATATACAGTGGATATATACTGGTACATATATACATATATACACAGAAGTATATACATAGTCTTTAGAGTGATTGAAAATATCAGTATACAATCTTCTGGGTTTTTTTTTTTTTTTTTTTTTTAATTTTTTTTATTTATATATATTATTAATATATGTATTGTGTATGGTGATATTCACTAATATTTGTTAGTTAATTTCTATTATTTTGTTGTGTATGTTCATATATATATATATATACATATCAGGGGCGTATATAAGGGGGGGGGCGAGGGGGCCCGGCCCCCCCCCCGAAATAATGAAGGTATGTCCTTCAACGTTTTTTTTTTGGTTGAATAGATTTTTTGGCCCTGGCCCCCCCCAAAATAATGAAGGCATGTCCTCCCAACGTTTTTTTTTTTTTTTTTTTGGTTGAATGGATAGGTTTCCATTGTTTTTTTGTTTTTTTTGGTTGAATGGATAGGTTTCCATTGTTTTTTGTTTTTTTTTGGTTGAATGGATAGGTTTCCATTGTTTTTTTTTTTTTGGTTGAACAGATAGATTTCCATGGGGTGTCTACTTAAAATTTCTTAACTTAACCTTACATTAATCTTAGGCCCCCCTCCCCGAAAATATATTCTATATACGTACTGATACCTATACATTTACAAACATATACGTACAATAACAACTTCGTTAATAAGGAAATTATAAATTGCTGGGCTGCTTCCCAAAAACAACTCCTCCTCGTTGTAGTCGGAACACAGTTTCGAAATAATATGAAGGTACAGTCAGTGGCGTACCTAGAACTTTTGCCGCCCGGGGCGGTCTCCAGTTTGCCGCCCTTTCTAAGTCAATGAAAAGGTGGTTTTTATAAATTAATAAATAAATATAAATAAGGGTCAATCCATATAAAGTGATCCCAAAAAAATTATTGGTTGCCTGACCACTTTCAAAAACTATTTTTTGTGTGCTGTTATCCCTATGTTTGGACAGTTCAAAACCAACAATATTAAATTTTTATACAAAGTGGTTTTAACATGGCGGTCTTTTTTGTACTGCGGCGCATGCCATTTTTACTCTTTTTAAGCGTTTGTAGTAACTTTAATATCTCAGGTTTGGTACACCCTAGAACCATAAAATAAAAACTGTGAGCTTCAGCACATTACAGTCTACAATTTGGATGCTGTACATTTTTCTTATAAAATGATTTCTTCTTAATAAATTTTGAGCTCAAAATTTCTCATTGCCATTGCAAAAAATCTCATTTTCAAGAATTTTTTTGGGAGGCAAGGCAGTCTGGTTAAGGGTTCAAATTTTTTTCGGAAAGTACATGTGCACCAGTAGTATTTGTAAAAAAATTTGGAGATTTGAGACTCGAGGGGTTTTTTTTTTTTTTTTTTCAGGAGGATCGTTAATAAGCATTTTTTGTAAATTTACCCAACTTAAGGCATGAATATTTCAGGTGGGCATTTGTTTAAAATTCTGAAATTTCTACGTATTAAGGTACTATATAAGAGCTAACTTGAATTAAAATTCTGACTTTGAGATTCAACTGGTA